>VDFB02352514.1:0-24031 GCA_007258455.2 Sequoia sempervirens
CATTAGTGTAGAAAGTATACTAAAATTTTAAGGGGGGGCATATTACATTGTATATTAGAATTATTGAATTAGAAATGGTCAATTTTAGTGGTGATACTTTACATCCCCTAAACTTGTGGCCCTTTTTTCAACATTATGTTCTCTTTAGTAGTAATATCATGTAAATATTCACTACGGTGTGGACTCTTCAATCTCTATTAGTGTCTCCTTTATGGTGGTATTAGACATCATGCCCCTCTAAAGTGTGAATTTTTATGTAATGTTATGTCCCCTTTGTGGTGGTGTTATTTATAATTCACCCTAAGACATGATCTTTTTTATTTTCATCTTCCGTGATGTTAAGCTTTTCTGCTCCCCCTGTGGTGATTTTTTTCCCCTCATGATATTAAACATTCATGCACCCTATAAGGTGATTTTTGTCCCTCGTGATATTAAAATTTGTATACCCTCCGAGGTGATTTTCATCCCCTATGATGTTAAACTCTATACACTCCCTAAGGTGTTATTTGCAAAGTAGTCCTTAGATTTGGCATAATGGAACTTGTTAATTCATGAACTTGAGTATATTTTAACATGGCCACCTAGCATAACACAAATTTCTTACTAGTGGAGCCATGTGCTTTATGAGTTACCTAGCATAACACAACTTTTTATTCTTGTAGATCCCATCATATTGCATGGATACCTATCACAACACAACTTGCTAACAAGTGGATCTATGTAGATTATGAGTGACTTGGCATAACATACCTTATTGGTCCTCATGAGAGCATTCTCTTGTCTAACATCATATTTGAGAGATGACATTTGGTATTTGAGATAAATTTAAGACTAAGGTCTCTTTGCCTTGCCAACTCAAATATTTTTAGTACTAACATTGTGTTTGTGCTTTATTATTTATATATTTTATTGCCTTTTCTTTTTGTATAATATTTATGTTTAGTTTTTGCACTATGTTATGTTATGTGTATTGTTTCCATCATGTATGCTACATGTTTTTTATGGTGCATTGCATCTTATACATGGTAATCCTATCTCTTCAATATTTTGACAATTAAACCCCTCTAGACATATTCTTACTTTAGTATGATTTTGAGCATAAATTTATACTCTCACTAAAGTGGGGGTTCAATGTAGCATCGAAAATTACCACCCTCAATAATTTCACACTAGGTTTTGCTCCCCTCTATGTGGTTGGACATAATTATGCATTATTTATCCATTTTATAAACATTGTTGGAAAGTCAAACATGGGAAATCAAATTATGTATTTACAAATTTTCCCCTAACACTTTTGATCCCTAAAAAGAAGGAATCTTGTCTAGGGCAACCTACTCCCTATACCAAGATTTTTTTCTCCAAATTGGAATATATCTATGTTGGTAATTTAGTATTTGAATTTCCAATTTCAATTGTTGACTATCAATATTTTATTTTTGGAAAATTAAAAGAATTGTATATAACTACAAGTGATTTTTAGAATGTTAAATACTAAGCAAGCTAGCAGTTTTGGGAGAATAGTTAAATATATTTCAAAGAGCATTCAAGAGTAGTCAAGAGTCAAATTATGAAGATTATTAGAAAATTCCATCATCCATGTATCATGTCATGTGTTATGTAAGTTATGTTCATGTTTTGCATGAATTTTGTTTGTGAGCGCTAACACTTGTTGGCATTCAAATCAATTCAAGTCAAACAACAATGAATCCTTGAAGGTGATGAGTGTGACATCGATCCATCAAGGAGATCATATCTTAGTGGTGAGTTGTAGCTAGTTGTTAGTTCATTACTTACTTATCATTAGCCTCTATTTAATACAAAATAAGCTATTTTTTATCATAATTTTCCATTATAGAGGTAGAAATACTAGCACGAGGTTTGACTTAGGTAATCCACTATATTTCAAAACCCTTCCCCTCCTTTTATGCATGTAGGTTACAGATCTATAGTGAGTTGGAAGAATATTGAAGATTATTTATTAATTCATGCATCAAAACCCTCCAAGTTGTCAAGTCACGAAACCTACATTTTCTCATCAACACATGAAGTTGCAACAACAACTCTTGAAAGACAAAATCTATAGACTGGGGCCATCAAGCTTATATTTTTAGTTCCCAGAAAAGAGGAGGATAGTCTAGGATGTACTACATCACAGACCAGCTAATTCTGTATCATATTTTACCCTAGGTTTTTCTGCCTACCTTCTACTTTTTTAGATCTGAATTTTGTCTTTCTGTAATTAGTTTGTTAGAAATCATAATAGATTGTTGTATTTTTATAGTTTACATAGTCATTTCATTACATCATTCAAAATTATTCAATCAACCACATCAAAGCGTGCCCCCCAACAAGGATTAGAACCCTAATATGCTATTCTGACTCTTCCTTGAAAGTTTTGTAGTCAATTGGATTTGAGATCATTTCTAATCCTTCATCCCAAAATTTGGGAAGAGTGTGGTCTATGTACCCTAAGTCATTTTTCTCAATTAAACAAAAACATCAAAATGCATTCAGAAAAATCTTCAAGCCAAGATGAGTTTCTCGTATATGGTAAGAAATTTTCAACACTATAGCTCTAATATCATGTAGGAGTAAATGGTGACTTCGAACACCCCCAACAATAATTATGAGACCAAAAGATCTTTCACAAGAGAGAAAATGACAAGAATAAATTATGATGACAATAGATGCAATATTACAAGATTGAATATGTAATATACATATCATGGCTTGCTTATAAAGACAAATTGTAGATAAGATTACATAAGATCTTGCCATGTGTCTTAATCTTGTACAATGAGACAACTACATCAACAATATTAAATGAGATAGGAAACAAGCATTAAATAAAAACTGACTATATAAGATCCTATCTAGACAACTAAGACTTCTAGAAAACACATCTAGAACCTAAGTAAACTTAACATGTACATAAGACCCATGAAATAACTAGTTAGATAAAATACCTATTTAAACCAACAAATACCACTATAATACACCACGCATGTCTCCTCCTATTATTTGCATCGAGTCTAGTGCATAAATACAATTTGCCATATTAAAATGCATGCGTAGTCCATAGGCATATTGAAAAGATGCTGGCTTCCATGACTGTCACTCTGGTTGATACGGATAATAAGCCAATGAGAATCGTTTCAAATTCCCTGCGAATTTTATTGAGGTCGATGTTTTCAAAATAATTCTGATGTGATTAGTATTTTTCTATGTTTTCTTAGATAAATTTAAAAAAATCCATCGTTGTAAGTACCTCTTAATTAATCATAAATTTCAGTCATGCAATGTCAATGTGGGAAAAGCTTGCGCTAGTAAAACACAAATTACCTTCCAAGGAAACAATTAAAAAATGTCGGCTACAGCTGCCACCGCTGGATTTATTGCTGTTCTATAGAAGAAAGTAATAGCAGCGTAAAAGGTCTAACAATTCATCTTTAGAGGCGTTGCCAAACCAAAATCAATAGATGTAGTTAGTTAAAGATTTCCACTATCTTCTTTAGCAAGCTAAGGCAGGAATTAGCCACTGTTTTTGCGCAAACTCCAGTATTCCCATCTACTTCATGGGACCCAAACTCTTTGTTCATTTCTACAAACACTCGTCATAGGAGACATCTACCAGAAAAGCTGAAAGCCATTGCTATAAATAAATAATGCATTGACATTTTTCGTTGAAGCCAAAGACACCGAAGAAATCGCCCGATTCTGTGAAAAGTACTCTAAATGACAAGAACTATGCAGTCCGCGTCTTGTTTTATATAGCTTGTTCTTGTTTATAGTTTTCATCCCTCTGCAAGACCGCCAATCTAATACATTCCATTTTTCCGGCCTCGATTAGCACTAAAAATTCTCTATAAAAGCTACGAACCCTACCAGCTCATCCCAAAAGAAGAAAATGGAGTCTGCCCTAGAGAGTATTCCATTGTTTCTCATTGTATGTTCCAGCTTTCTTGCCTATATATTGTTTGCGGTGATATCCAAGACAGTATTCCTCGGGAGAGGGAAAAATCTTCCTCCTGGAAATCTGGGCTTCCCTCTGATAGGCCAGACCTTTGAGTTCCTTAGGGCAGACAAATCCTATACAACCAAGTACTGGGTAGAAGAAAAGGTCGCTAAATATGGCCCCGTCTTCAAAACCTCCATAATTGGTTGTCCAACAATTGTCCTCACAGGCCAAGAAGGAACCCGTTTTCTCTTTCAGAACGATGGCAACAGCATTACTAGCAAGCAACCCATCTCTCTTACAAGGATTATTGGAGAAAAGAACATTTTAGAACTCACTGGAGAAAATCACAAGCGCATGAGAGGCGTACTCATGCAGTTCCTCAAGCCTGATGCCTTGCAGAAATTCGTTGGCAGAATGGACTCAGTCATTCAACAGCATTTTCGCGATTGTTGGGAAGGAAAGGAGTATGTTACTGTTAAGCCACTGATGAAAAGTGTTACTTTCCAAGTCGCCTGTGATTTGCTCTTCAGCCTGAATGACAGTGAAGAGACCAAGATACTGGGAAAGGACTTTACTGAAGCTTCTAAGGGTGTATTGTCTCTTCCATTAAATTTACCTGGAACAACCTTCCGTTCTGCCATGAATGCTCGTTTTCGAATTCGTAATCGTTTATCATCTTTGTTACGCATGAGAAGGGGAGAATTACGAGGAAAGTCTTCCCCCGATCAGGACTTACTGTCAACCATGCTGAGTACAAGAGATGAACATGGTGAGGCCTTGACTGAGGAGATCATCATGGATAACGTGATGATTGTGATGTCAGCTGGTCATGAAACAACATGCAGTCTCATGGTGCATCTTGTGAAACTGTTGGCACTAAATCCAAATATATATCAAAACATCTTGCAAGGTATTATTTCTAATCTGCGTTAATGTATAGTAGATGAGATTTTTTCCTGCAATTGGTTTGAGATCTATGAAAGTCCGTGACCTGTTCGTAAGGATTTTGCATTTTTCTTAGCTTTTCAAAAAAAAATCTAAGCAGTGTCGTTACTGGTTAGTGGTTAGTCTAGAATGTCTCTGACGTGATTATTGTTGTTTTCTTATTAGATTGTGTGATCACATTCCATAATCTATCATCATAATTGTTGTCTTTTATTTGTTATTTGGAAAAATTAATTTAATAATAGATTGTTTAAAAGATTGCTTTTATTAGAAACAAAGAAATGTAATATTAAAAAATAAATTTAGTTTTAATTGAAAGCGTTTTCTTTATAGAAGTTTATTAATTATTAATATATAATATTTTGTTACAAAATATTTTTGTAGTTAAACATTGTCAATACCATTAAAAAGTATATAAGAAAAAAATTCTCTATTTTTATATCTATTAGTATATTTAAAAGATAATTTTGTTAGTTTTATTATATTTATTTTCAAGTCAAAGTATTTATGCTTTTACTAATCATTTCATTTACGCATAACAATGTTAGATAGTTGGAAAAAGTTACTTTTCACTAATAAATTATTTGATTATTATTGAAAACCCTTTAACATGTCATTGAAAATATTTTTATATTATCAAAGATTTTTGGTTATAAAATTCTAATGATTATATAGGGTTTTATAAATGTTTGTTATAGAATTTTTAATGTTGTTTTTTCTGTTTTAGAGCAAATGGAAATTTTGGAAGGAAAACAGACAAAAAGTCATCTTACATGGGAAGATGTTCAAAAGATGAAGTATACATGGAAAGTGGCCCAAGAGGCACTACGATTTATCTCCCTAGTTTTTGGATTTTTTAGAAAAGTCAGCAAAGATATTGAATTTTCTAGCTATACAATTCATAAAGGATGGCAGGTACATAACTCTTAATTTGAATCATACATAAACATTTTGATTGAATTTTTTTGCTAACTATTTTTTTTTTCTTAGTTGTTTTTGGCAGCAACTAGTACAAATATGAATGCAGAGATATTTAAAGAGCCAAATAACTTTGACCCTTCTCGATTTGACACATTTATTCCACCTTATAATTTTGTACCATTTGGAGGTGGCCAACGCATTTGTCCCGGTTTGGACTTTGCGAAGATGGAGATACTTATATATTTGCACCATTTGGTATCTAAATATAACTGGTCTCTTATGAATCCTAAAGAAAGAATAACTTGTGAGCCTCTTCCCTTTCCTATTATAGGATTGCCAATCAAGATTCAAGCTAAAGATAAGTAAAAGGTCATAACTATATCTATGCTTCATAGTTTATTTGTAATAATTTTTTTGTAGTTTAATTATTGGTGCTAGTAGTACACCTTGGATTTGTAATATTTAAATGTTCTTTCTATGATTCATACTAAAAATATTTTATATTATGGGTTTGTCAATTTATTTTACAATAAAGAATAATCTAAAAAAATCACTTGTTATTTATGTTATTATTTTTCTTATAAGGCTATTTTATTTCATAAGGAGTGTAATAGTTATAATTATTTATAATATTTATTTCATTCATTCACGATGACTAATATTAATTACGAGGGGTTTGGATCTTATGTTAGTAAGATCCATTCAAAATATGTTACATCACTAGTTTGAGAAATAAATCTGAACTCAAATTTTTATAAGGATAAACCTATTATTATTGTTACTAGTTGAAATGATAGATCAAGTTGAGGTCCGACAATAAAAAATGTTATACCTCTCTTGAAATGAGATTAAAATTTTACAAAGGTATATATTGTAACATGTTTTGACTCACTAAAATCAACTTAGATGTATATGCTATCTACTCAAGACAATGGTTTTTTGTGAGTATGATTTTTTCAATTTAAAGAACTTGTATAATTTAATGTCAATTTCAACAATTTCATGTAATTTACAAGTATTTAAAATTTAGTTTTTAGTGTTTGTGATTTTAAATGTCTAAATCTAGGTTGAAACAATATTTTTTAATACTTTTAGTTATTTTTATATTAGATAAAGCAAAAAAAGGGTCTTGACCCTTTATAAAAAAAATTCCCAAAGGAAAACCAAAAAGGCCTATACTAGATAGACATAATAGTTCAACAACATAGAAGCAATTGAACAAAACCACAAAGGAAAAAAAAAAAAAGTGAGTCAAATTTTTCAAAGAAGATGCTGACCATAAACCAAAAAGCAAAACAACTAGACAAAATTTGACCTAAATAAATGTAAACCCTTAAATCCCAACATTGGAATGAGATACATGATTCGAAGGAGATTTGTTCTTATATTCAATGACTATTGAAGAAAGTCCATTATTGTCACCACAATAGAAGGGGGAAAGGAGAGGACAACCTATTTCCTTCCAAAGAGAGCAAGATAAGCCATGAGAAGGGAGTCAAAATAGAGATGTTTTCCAACATGGAGAACATGAGAAAGCAGTAGTAATTTTAGTCATTTAACAAAATAAATTGAAACTATTTAAATACTTTTGAAACCAAAAATAAAAAGAGTTACCAAGGATAAATTGAGACATAGTTTTATTGCATTCCTATGATTAAGTTACATAATGGAATAACCAACAAAAACCTCAAATAAAATAATTTATTGTAACATAACCACTTTACTATTTAAGTATGATATCTAATGTGATTTTATAGAAAATTCTAGTGTTAATGCAAAAACATTGAACAATAAATTTCACTAGTACATTAAAACTTTCTAATTTATTATATATTTATAAGTAAAGTACAACCACAAATAACTTCTAATCCTCCATAACCAAAAACCAAGAAATTTGTTTTTAAAAAAATATTTAGAATACTAAAATTTAGTTATAAAAATTAGTTTTCTACGTCTATCGATTATCTACTCTAATAAATTCTATATCATTTCCTTCTATTTACAATCAAAGTATTTATAATAATTTTATATGAACTTGACTAAAGGATTTCATCACAATATTTATAAGTATTCATTTATTACATAACGACATTTCTAAAATACCTAATTAAATCTACTGTATTTTTTTGTGAAGTGATTCCATATGGTAAAGAGAACACACACACAAATATTTAACTTCTATAATGCCAAAAATTTGTTAATATTTTGAGACATCAATTATCTATGTCCCTTAACATGGTATCTTGCTCCTAAATCTTGGCTGAATTTTGATTAATTTTTTGTATAAATGACATGCTTATTGTTTATCCATTCTAAATTTTAAACTATGATGTATCCAGCCCTTTTTCATATAGCTTCCTTTAATTTAAACATGCATTCTTCTTTCTAGATGCAACTTAAACTAGTTATGTTTAGCTCCATCCATTTTACCTTTGATCTTGTTTTATGAGATTGTAACTTAAATAGTATATACTATTTCAAGACTCTACTCATGTAATCCTAACCCCCTTGATAAATTATTTATAGCACCAAAATACAACCATGATATGTATTATTTGTAATATCCATATGTATTTCTTGGATGTGCACTTAGCAACCAACAACCAACTTTATTGATGCAAATACTAAAACTAATATAAGGGTAATGCTACCAAATGCCACCCCAACATCAACAAAATGAAAAATACAAAATTGACACATAGCATGGGCACTTCTACATGGTTTCCCCTATTAAATTCTAAATACATAGACTTCTTCAACTTTCACAAGATGAAATATCATCCAAGGTAGAACTTTAAGAGACTGTCAATTTACCCAACCACAATATTTTTCACACTTAGTTGTTGTTTCTTCATCCTCTACCTCACTTTGTATTCAATAGTTTGGTAAGGTAATACATCCATTCACATCATTACAACTCAAGTATGAAATATATTAGTTTTGCATACTTTTTAATCCTAATCTAAATGCCGACATGCCCAAAATTTATAGCATAATAATATAAGTAAATTACCACGGTATCCTTATTGTAACTAAGTAATAACATTCATTGGCACAAATACAACCTCACCATATTCATATCATGTTCTTATAAATATATCTCAAACGGTAATGAATTAGGCCTTAGTTGACATTGTATTGTAATAATATGAAATTGAAATAGAACCAAATGAAAAGCAAGAAAATCATATTCCAAACTATTACAAACATCTAGATAGAGCTCAATAAAGAGATCAAAACAACAAAATAACTTAAAAATAAACTTCAAATATTTCCCATGACTCCATTTGTATTTTATTTTCACCTTGAATAGTTGAAATATGGATGCTCCTTTGCTTGAAAATGATTTTTTCAAAAATATGTACTTAACATAAATTTCATGGATCTGAAATGAGTGAAATAGTTCCTCAATTTATAAATATTTTTAGGAGGAAATGAATGATCAAGATTGCATGGTGAGATCAATAGTGGGGGATCCTTAAGAAATTTTCCCTAGGTTCAAGGAGAGGATGAAGAATTGAGATGGAATTTGTTAGATTGCGAATGACTAGGATGAATTTGCTAAATTTGGTAAGTGGTTGTGACCATGAGAGGAACAAGGGACACATGCATCCACTAAGACTATAGTCTTGGGATATGTGGAGAAAATAATGGAACCACAAGGAAAATTTCCTTTAGTACCCTCTATTCTTGTAATTTCTTGATGGAATATAGGGATAATTAAATAATAATATTATTTACTTATTTCATGTGAGATGGAAAATAGGAGGAAAATGATATTTAGTTATTATGAGGTGAGACGAAAAAGGGGATTAATTAAATAATATACATGTAGTGTAGTAAAAAGTATCCCTTTTTCACATTTAATTTTGGAATAAATATTAATAATAAAATGAGCTTAATTATGCCCTAATTTAATGTTTTCATATGTATTTTACATATTCAAATTGAGCTTAGGGCCTTATTAATTAAAATGAGCTCAATTACCCCTTAATTTAGTGTTGTAATATGTACTTTACATATTCACATTGAGTTTAGGGCCTTATTAATTACAATGAACCTAATTGTGCCTTATTTATGGTGTCATAAGGTGTACCTTTACACTTTCACACTTATCTAGGGATTTATTAATTAATTGAGTTTAATTTTCCATAATTGACACCTTTAATTCAAATTCAATCCTAATTAATTGCAATTGCCGAAGAGGAAAACCTGACATTCATTAATGCCATAACATAACATTTATCATTGGATAATGTTTGTCCTCGGTAAGTGACTTAGGACCCATTCACCGAAGGGAGAATGGGTCCTCACTTAGATCTAGGAACTTAATTTAAATTATGTTTTTGGCGGTATTTTAATGATTTCAAATCTATATCTCAATGTTGGCTTGTGATATTTGAATTAAGGATAAATTACTACAAATACAAGGCTATTTCATCAAATCAAGTTCTAAGTTTTCAAGATTAGATTTTTTGAGAGTTTAATTACAAGAGGTAAGATTATTACCAAGATAATTCAAGAGAGGATTTCTACATCATTTGTTGCAGCAATCAAGATCAAAGCATTATGCCAAAGTTATGTGGAGTCATGCATGTTATTTGAGCTAATATGTTGATGTAGGTTTTATAATTCAATCAAGCATGTAAACTATCATTTCAAGCTAAGATTCAATGTCAAGATCCACATCCCTTGAATTCATTTCATGCAAGTTTCAAACCTCCATTATCAAAGGTTCATCCAAGGGTTTGGTGAGTTGTGACATAGAGTTGTTCATTCATCATTCGTTTCATTCTTTTATTCATTTCAAGGTTTAGTTACTAAAATGGGGTTTGACCAAGGAAAAACCCCATTCACCTAACAAACATTATTTTTCTCCTCTCTTTGTGTGTTGAAGAAAATTTGAAGATCTCAAAGTTGCAAAATTGCAATGTTGCTAAAGTAGCTTTTGTTGTCACCATTATTGCAATTTCATGGAAACTAACCTACAAGATATATTTTTTCCTTTTGATTGTGAGATTCAAGAATATTTGAGTGTAGAAACAATAGAGTAAAACCCAAAGACATATTTTTAGGACCCCTAGATAGTCCCCATTTGTCATAGGGTGAATGAGTCCTTAGTTCGCCTTGAAAAAGCACTTTTTTGTGAGAGGTACACAAGATTTATCCCTTCCATATTCTCCCCAAAGTTTGTAGGTTCCATCATTTTTATTTTTAATCTTCTAAATAAAATTTATAAATTGCAATTTGGAGTTAATTTTCTTATTTTAATCTTTCTCCCCAAAGTGTTGTTTGACTCATACCCTCATCCTTGCATAAAAGGGAAATTTGTAGATTCACACTTTGATTTGAATCACCTTTTGGTTGTTAGTAATTTCATAGTGTGGATCTCATTTCCTAATGAAACTAGAGAAGTAGGTTCCCTCGTTGGATCCACTTTTCCATTTTGATAAATTCCCCTATCCTAGTTTTCTATGTTTCATTTTGGTTAACCTGGCCTTCCACAACAATATTTTCAAAAATTGGAGTCCTTTTAATCCTAGAACGAATTTTTTCAATACATTTAATTAGGTTTGCATTAGTTGCATTACATTTAGGGTTCTTTAAATCTTTAATTAGTTTGCATTACATATAGGGGTTTCAATTTACATTTCTTGCATTGTTTAAATATGAAAAATTCAAAAATTTACATGCATATTACATTAATCTTGCATAAAGTTTGCATGTTATTTAACTTTTCATCATTCATATTCAAAAATTGCATCAAAATTGCATTTTAAAAAGTGTCACACATTTCATCATTTGTCATTAGTTTTACTTGCATTTACACATCAAACTCTAGAAAATTCTGTTATAGAAATACCAGTTTGAGACCTGAAACAAAGAACACATCTAATCACTCAAAAATAGCATTTTTCAATTTTAAAACACCCTGTACTAGGACCCATTCACCCCTGGGAAAATGTATCCTTGGAGGCCTACAAAAAGAAACTTTTATGAGCATGTTGTGGTTTTATGCACTTCCTAGGCTTGTTGGTATCCTATAGTACTAGTCTAGAAAGTTTCAGGAATTTTTGTTTTATGTATCCAAGTCAAAAAATCCATTTAGTGTACTCATTTTTAAATAATTCCAAAATCATTTTAGTAGAAGAAATCATCAGATTTCAAAAAAATTATATTCATGAAGCTTTGCATAAGTTGGATAAAAGTACTTTCATTTTTGGATACACAATGTTTATATTCATGAAACTTTTCATAAGTTGGATAAAAGTGCTTTTCATTTTTGGGTACATAATGTTTACATTCTTGAAGCATTGCATAAGATGGCTAAAATTACTTTTCATTTCTAGGCACATAATGTTAGTATCTTACCTTTCGAATCATGGCAAGAAAAAATTCATCTCTCCCCCTTATGAGAATGCTTTATGGTGAATAATCATGACAATCAAATCTGGTCTTCTCCCAATAGCTCTCCTAGTTGTGAGAAAGATATTTTGGTGTTAAAAGATCAAACCAATGAGATTTATGAGATTCCTATTTGTCTCTCTTCCCTTGAGGAAAAAAATATTGAACAAGAGGATACCATCATTGATAAGAAAGAAAATCCAACCAATGATAACTCCCCTACTTGTGATGAAGTCATTTTAAAAGAACCAACCATTGAATATCATGAACATCTAGTATGTAGCTCAACTAAAAAATCTCCTACTAGGGAAGATATTGACACAAGTCTTTCAAGAAATAGTGATGAGGATTCCATAGATGGAGATGATGAAGTGACATTAGACTCCCATTCACTAATAAATCATAAAAATAAGGATAAGTTTATTAAGGTTATGAACATTAGAAGTCCCTTGAGTCCTCTAATTCATAGACCTCCTAAAAATCCTTTAATCATTGGACCTTCGAAGCCTAAACTTATCATTTATCCGCCCTCACAACAACCAGAAGTTCAAAATAAACCTGTGCTTATCTTAGAACCACCTATAAGGAAACTTAATAGTGATAATATTTTGTAGAAACCAAGTTACAATACTATTTCTCATACATATAACACTAGAAACAATCCACTACCAAGAAAAACAACTCCAACATCCCTCCCATTTCCTCAACCTATCTTGCCTAGTGCTCCTCTTTTTTCCTCACATAATGGAAAGGAGTATGATCTTGTTGAACAACTAAAAAATACTCCTATTAAGTTATCCTTATGGGACCTTATTCAACCCTCCCCTCATTATCATAACATGATTCAAAGTTATTTACAAAAGGTTCCTACCCATCCTAATGTGCAACCAAATGATGTGACAGCCCAAATTCAAGCTATAACCCTAGTCAACTCAGTGGCCATTACTTTCCATCAAGATGAGTTACCTCCGTTAGAAATGCAAAAATATGAAGCTTTCATGATATTATCCCTTGTTAATAGGACATGATAAAGAGAACCCTTATTTACAATGGCTCAACCCTTGACGTGTGTAGCATAAACCATCTTGATGAGATTGGACTAGAAAAAATCCAAATTCAACTTGACTCTTTATCTATTCATGGGCTTGGTGTGATTAAATTACCTATTACAATTGGAAAGGTTACATTGCAAGCTATGGTCCATATTATTCGTCATGATATTTCATATAATATTGTTTTAGGTAGGCCATAGACTCATGAGATGAATGCAGTGCCTTCTACTCTTCATCATAAAGGGTATGTGCAGGATCATGATGGGCCAAAAAATAGCAATATGATAGGTATGTGTAGGGTATGTAGCTGACAACTTTTTTTTACCCAAAATTGATGAAACGAAAAGGGTTTTTAAAGGAGATTCTTAGATTTCCACCAATATAAATTATGCTTTACTTTGAATTTAATAAATAATTATTATTCATTTTCTATTTGAATTATGACTAAAGTCTTGATTGATAGGCTGATTGAAAAGCATCTATATCTTTCAAATGGTATCACATTTTTTGAATCCAAAACATGCATCACATTCTATGCTTCACATACTATAAGATTAAAAAAAAATTGAATTTCATGAAGTTTTGACCAAGCTAAGGTGGTCAAACATACAAGTTTTTTATATTATTTAAAAGTTGTAATAAAAAATTCATAATTAATTATTTACTTGGAAAAATAATTACAAAAAAATATGCATCAAATCAGGACATGAGTCCTCTACTTATATCTAAAATCTTATAAAAAAAATATTATCATTTTATTGTGGTTATGGTGGTTAGATAGACACCTACTTATTTTTTCCCTAAAATTTAAGTACTACTGAATTGAAATTTCAAATTTTCATCAAATAGATTTTAAAAAATAAAAAATAAACCTAGTAGTTTCGAAACTACATTCAATTTGATACAGATTCTATTCTTACATATTTTTGAAATAATATAGATAACTTATTCAAATTTTTACATCAAGTTGCCTAACTCTGATTTTTCTGATTTTTTTGCCACTTAAGGGCCTATTTTTTCCATGATGATCTTACACATACCCTAAAATACATTATGTCTACAACAACAAAGTGTACACAATCAAAGCTAATCTTGAGCCTTACAGTGCTTTGCATATTGAAAAAGACAAGGAAAGTCCTTTGAAAACATTGACACCAAATACACAAGTGGAAAACATTTAATAGAAAGAAAAATAAAAGTGTATTGAAGAAGTCACAAAGTTATTAGAAGATGATTGGGGTTCCTTATATTTCACACCTAGATTCATGGTAGAATACAAGATCACAACAAAAGACCTTGAAAAGGGAAAAGAAAAAGAGGTAATGTAAACATAAAATTTAGAAGAACCATTGAAAGCATCCACTTCAACCACTTTAGAAGAAAAGACAACATACATGAAAAAATTTGATGAAGTTGATTATGAACAACCACCAAATCCAAAAGAAATGGAAAAGCTTTATGGAAGAGGTTATTAACTTATGAAACAACTTGGCTGTAGTGGAAAAGGATGTGGTGCTAGAAAGTGAGGTATTTGTGTTCCTATAGAGCCTAATATGCAATAAACAACTAGTGGTATTGGTTATTGTCCTTTGAAAGAAACAAAAGAATCAAATAAATATTCACTTAACATCAATGTCATCATGCAAAATACTCCGAAGACATGTCTTATTAATGATTGGAGTTCATTAGATTTTATGTCCTCGTTTAAAGGAGAGTACAAAATCTCACAATCTAAAGAGTCTTGTGTAAGTATGACACCTTTTACTAAGCAAGAGATATCTTTGTCACAAAATAAAGGAATATATTTTGGTATTGATCAAGAGAGTATCTTGTCGAGCGACCTCGAAGATCATTTGATATCTCTCCCTCTAAGAACATAAAATAAATTTTACAAAAGTTCATTTTATGCATATCATAGAGTTCATGGTCGTTCCACTAATGAATGTAAGGCTTTTGGTAATAAAATTCAACATATTAAGGATTATGGTGGTCTTCCTTGTGTTGTAGCACCTAGTTCCTCTAATTGATACTAATTTTCATTTTGTTATGTTTCTCATCAATCATCTTAGATCACCCTTATCTTTCACTAAGTGGGGGTAAGGGGATTAGGTAGCCTTGTCCTTGTAAGACACTTGTTGATTGTCTCTTTAGGCTAGTTGATCACTTTCCATGTATATAGAAGAGGAAGCTTGGGATGTGGATGGCATGCCTAAAGTTGGCTTGTGTGTGACATACTTGCTTCCTATGGTTAGCATTGCATTTTGGGGGAAACCCCTTTCGCCCCCTTCCTTTTCATGATGTAGTTTCATTCAAGAACATATGAATTGGCATACGAATTTTTGAATAAGCTCTCATGTCTTAGGATTGAATATTGGTTACTTTAAAGTAAATTGCTCAAAAAAATGGTGTAAGAAATTTCTTTATGGTGGGGGCATACATTGGCAATATCTTTTGAAATTCTCATGTTTCATGGTACAATTTTCTTTCTTCATGTGATGCATCCTTTTCTTGGTCGTGTCATTGGGTTTGATATCCTCTAAGAGTGTGATATTTGTTTGATTTTTCCTCTCTCTGAAACATTAGGCATGATGATCCCTGAGAAGAGACCTTACACAAATTAATAAAAGTCCCTCTTGAATAAACCTTTATATATATATATACATACATATATATACATATATATATATATATATACATATATGTATATATATATTGTTAATAACTTGTGTTTAGCATTATACAACTTGTTAACCTTGTGAAGCTTGAAATCAAAATGTGTGTGATGCCCTATCAGAGTTTTCAGATGGATAACTTTGATATGGTTATTATAGTGAAACCTTATAGACCTCGCATGAATTTCTCACTAAGCCACTTTTCTCGGGGCTCATCTAGTTGACGAGTTGAGGTTCCATTAGCCCAAAGTGAGCACGTGTTTTCATTTAAAGTTGAAAATTGAAAATTGATCCACATTTGTTTTGACAAACAACCAAGGCTTGATCCACCCCTTTTTTGTTTATGTTTATTCTTTTCATTCTTTTAGTCTTTGACATTGTATGTTTGTGTATCTTTTCTTGTTGCTACATATCATAAACCTTGTGTGTGTCCCTTTGTGCTCATGTTGGTTTGATGTGCCAGGATCATGGATCCTAGGGGCTTGAGCACCCTCATTGATCTTTTTCATCCAATACCATCCACATTGGTACACTTGGACCCCTCTTGACTACTTTAGTGTGAGTTTGACACAAGTTCATCCACTCACTAAAGTAGGGGCTAAACGTAGTGTAGGAAAAAGTATCCCTTTTTCACACTTAATTTGGGAATAAATATTAATAATAAAATGAGCTTAATTATGCCTTAATTTAATTTTGTAATATGTATTTTACATATTCACATTGAGTTTAGGGCCTTATTAATTAAAATGAGTTAAATTATCCCTTAATTTAGTGTTGTAATATGTATTTTACATATTCACATTAATTTTAGGGCCTTATTAATTAAAATGGACATAATTATGCCTTATTTATGGTGTTGTAAGGTGTACCTTGAAAATTTCACACTTATCTAGGGATTTATTAATTAATTGAGGCTAATTTTCCTTAATTGGCCCGTTTAATTCAAATCCAAGCCTAATTAATTACAATTTCTGAAGAGAAAAACTCGGCATTCATTAATGCCACAACATAACATTTATCATTGGAGAATGTGTGTCCTAGGTAAGTGACCTAGGACGCTAATTTTAATTATGTTTTTGTAGGTATTTTAATGATTTCAAATCTTTATCTCAATTTCGGCTTGTTATATTTGAATTAAGGATAAATTACTATAAATACAAGGCTATTTCGTCAAATCAAATTCTAAGTTTTCAAGATTTGATTTTTTGAGAGATCAATTACAAGAGACAAGATTATTGTCAAGAGCATTGAAGAGAGGATTTATTCATCATTTGTTGCAATAATCAAGATTGAAGCATTATGTCAAAGTTTTGTTCAAGTTATGCATGTTCTTTGAGCTAATATGTTGATGTAGGTTTGATGATTCAATCAAGCAATCAAAGTATCATTTCTAGCTAAGATTCAAAGTCAAGATCCACATCCATTGAAGGCGTTTCATGCAAGTTGTAGACCTCCATTATCAAATGTTCATCCAAGGGTTTGGTGAGTTCTAAAATAGAGTTTTCATTCCTCATTCCTTTCATGCTTTTATTCATTTCAAGGTTTAATTAAAAAAATGGGGTTTGACCAAGGAAAACCACATTCATGTTACAAACAACATTTTTCTCCTCTCTTTGTGTGTTGCAGATTTGTAGGTTGAAGAAAAGTTGATGATCTCAAAGCTGAAAAGTTTTAAAGTTATAAAAGTTGTATTTGTTGTCACCATTCTTGCAATTTCACATAAATTGACCTACGAGATTTATTTCTAGCTTTCTAACTACAAGATTCAAGAATCTAGGAGTGCAGAAACAATAGAACAAAACCCAGAAATAAATTTCTAGGAGCCCTAGCTAGGACCCATTCACCATAGGGTGAATGAGTCCTCAGTTAGCCTTGAAAAAGAACTTTTTATGAGAGGTGCACAAGATTTATCCCTTCCAGATTCTCCCTAAATTCTATAAGTTCCATAATTTTTATGTTTAAGCTTCTAAATGCACTTTATAGATTGCAATTTGGGGTTAATTTTCTATTTTTAATCTTTCTCCCCAAAGTGTTGTTTGACTCATACCCATGTCCCTGCATAAAAGGGAAATTTGTAGATTCACACCTTGATTTGATTCACCTTTCGCTTGGCAGTAATTTCATAGTGTGTATCTCATTTCCTAGTGAAATTAGAGAAGTTGGACCCCTTTTCCCTCTTTAGATCCACTTTTCCATTTTAGGAAATTCATCGACCCTATTTTTCTATGTTTCATAATATTATCATTTAATTAAGTGAAAAGGATTAGGTGAAGACAACTTGTCTAGGTGATGATATTGGTCAATTAGGCCTAGGTACACTAGCTGCATATTTAGGTGTCTATATTTTTCCTTGCATTGGTATAATACAAATACATGGTGTTTAAAGGGCACACTATCTATTGAGATGGGGGGGTAAATTAGTATATCAAAATCTATTTAAAACACTTAACTTAAATGCACATATTAGATATCATAATTAACCAAAACAAGAAGTTGTAATATCATAAAATTACACCTTGTGGAAATTTCACACTTGCACATTTAGCCTGCCACAATTATAACACCTAGCTGCATTTATGACAAGATATTTATGAGTTTGAGTTTTGCAATTTCAAATCCATAAGGGATAATGATGAAGCATTAGTATTTTTCCACCTCATCTCCCATAAAGTTATGAGTTGGACACCTATGAGATGAACACACATATGTGTAGCATGCTAGCATCTCCAAACTTTCTTTAAGTTTAAATAAGGGAATCTCATGAACTTTTCCCATAACACGTGTCATCGTGGTAGAGTCACGAGTGTAACATGTTGGCATATTGTTGTCATTGATGTCAAAAAGGGATGTATGTGTGGTATCCTTCTTGGGAGACTTGTGATGTTTGGTTGATGTGATAAACTAAAATATGTATATTCATTGTGTTGAAGGGTATGTGTAGGATCATCATGGAAAAAACAGGCCCTTAAGTGGCCAAAAATTCAGAAAAATGAGAGTTAGAAAACTTGATGTAAAAATTTGAATAAGTTATCTATATTATTTCAAAAATATGTAAGAATAGAATCCATAGGAAATTGAATTTAGTTTCTAAACTATTAGGTTTATTTAAAACAAAATTATTTGGTGAAAATTTGAAATTTCAATGCAATAGTACTTAAATTTTAGGGAAAAAATAAGAAGTAGGTGTCTGTTTGACCACCCTAACCACAATAAAATGATAATATTTTTTTATAATATTTTAGATATAAGTAGAGGACTCATGTCCGGATGTGATGCATATTTTTTTATAATTTGTTTCCAAGAAATAATTAATTATGAATTTTTTATTACAACTTTTAAAAAATATAAAAACTTGTCTATCTAACCACCTTAACTTGGTCAAAACTTCATGAATTTTTTTTATTTTTTTTAATCTTATAGTATGCAAATCATAGAATGTGACACATTTTTCCAGATTCAAAAAATGTGATACCATTTGAAAGCTATAGATGTTTTTCAATCGGCCTATCAATCAGGACTTTAGTCGTAATTCAAATAGAAAATGAATAATAATTATTTATTAAATTCAAAGTAAAGAATAATTTATATTGGTGGAATGCTGATAATCTCCTTTAAAAACCCATTTCGTTTCATCAATTTTGGGTAAAAAAAAGTCGTCAGCCACATACCCTACAAATACCCATCATATCGCCACTTTTTGGCCCATCATGATCCTGCACATACCCTGAACCAGACATTATATTTCCAATCATGACTATCTATTGGTAGTTCCAAGTTGCTTAAGTGACAACTTAAGCCCTTGAGTTCATTAGGGCAAGCAAACTTCTTTCCTTGTGTCTATCGGCTCGATAAATATTCAATGACCATAATATTTCCTTAGTTACAAAGTAAATATTTTTCCTTAGTAAGATCTATAATGATGATGATTGACGATTGAAGATCTGAATTTTTTTTCTAGAGATCAATGTGAATATTGTCGATTCCCATCTAGATTCCTCAGAATAGCACAATGGTGTACATTGTGGGACTAGATTGATAGATAGGTGTCAAGGGTGATTGGTGACATGAAATAAAGTGGCAACACTTGATTAATCGATATAGCAACTCACATCTGTATTGTGAATTGTGAAGGTATGTCATGGCGACAGATGACAAAATTTCGGTTATAGGTTTTGATTGAAAAAGGTATGTGACATATATACAATTTTAAAGGATGCATTTTCTAGCCATAATCAAGCATGGATATGGATGAGATGCTTCTAATTCTTTTGGTCCCATGGGATTGAAGTGTTTAGACTTGTTTTCAACAATCCCAATTTTCACAGTGGCTTGGTTTTTTATATTTTGGACAAGTCAGATCTATTGATGACATTGTAAGTCATCATAGCAAATATAGGGACTTGATCAAGAAGGATTTGAATACCTTTGAAATTTTTGAAGAATTTTATGTGCCCTCAATTTTGAATGAACAAGGTGAGGTTATGGCTAATGGGGAGTGGAAGTTGAAGCTTGCAAATATTCTCACTCCCATGTATACTAAAATCATTAATGAAGAAGAGGTGGATGTTGATTAGGTAAACTCATTCATTGATGCACTCATAAAACTAGAATACATTTTATTAGGTTTCCCAGACATGATAAACAATTTGAATGGAGGTGACTACAAGTCAAATTTGGAGAGTGTCAACCAATTCTTAACACCAAGGATGGACACATTAGTAGGACGAGTTGAAGACAAAAAAATAAAGTGTTGCAACATGAGTTATTTTTCAATTGGTCTTTAACAACTAGGTATAACTTCTACATGAGCCTCTCATGTCATATATGTCCTATCACCTATATGGATCAATTTTGTAAATATCAACTCCCATGCACTGAATTTAATGTTACAAAGATCTCCAACCACTTTTGAGTAGTTATCATATTTTGTAATAACTTTTTTGTCTGATGTAAATATTCTCATTGCCTAGATTTTTATCTTCTAGTCACTAGGTGGTTGAATGAGGCTTTTGTATTGTTTCTTCCCTTATGGCTATAAAAGGGAATTCCAAGATTTATTCTAAGGGTTCTGATTCTTAATCTTTGTAAATCCTTGTATAGAGTTAGGTTGTATAGATAAGTCCTCTAAAACTTAAAAAAGAAATGTTATAATTTTGCTCTGTAATAGCAATAGATGACTTGAAGTACTCATTGTATGATGTTGAATTTGAGTATAAATATATCATACTCTCTAATATTGTACACATTCTCTTTTGAAGCAATATAATAAAGGGTTATTTTTGGTTCTCATATCATGTCTATTGTTATGGATGCTTGAACTACTATCTTTTGTTCAAGGAATAGAATAATTTTTCTTTCAGTTTATTCATCATTGTTTGCATGGTTGCAATATAGATTTGTAAGTACTGTGATAACATTATTCTTTTGTTGGTTTCTCATTGTAAGGAAATTAAGTTGTAAGAAGCCAAGAGTTGGTCTATTGTAGGAGTTTACTTCATATCTTAACTTTTTTGTGTATAAGGCATTGGTCAAAATGATTATGATGTAGGGAATTCACAAGGCTTCAAAAAGAGAATTTTCTAATTTTTCTTAGATTTTAGATAAAAAAAATTTTGTTATTTTCGAACTCATGATTATTATTAGTTTAGAAATTTTGCAATTGTGTCAAAATCATGTTTTTTTAGATATTTAGAAGTTTTCATGATTTTTTGGATAGATATGAAAATTACCAAAAAGGAAAATTTTGTATTTTGTAAAAATCTACCAAAAAAGGAAATTTTTGGAAATTACCAAAAATGGAAAATTTTGGATTTTGCAAAAACCTAAAAATTTCATTTTTGGTAATTTTCAAATCTATCTAGAAAACCATGAAAAACTTCTAAATATCTAAAAACATTTGATTTTGACACAAATTGCAAACTTTCTAAACTGATAACAATCATGAGTTTGAAAATAACAAAAAAATAAACTTAAGATTCAAAACAATATCCAGAAGGAAGGATATTTGAATGATATTAAGGAAAAAGAGAATGAGATCCTTATTAAGATGCATGATATCATTGGAAAAGAGGAGTTTTGGAGACAAAGATCTAGAGCTTTATGGTTATCTACAGGTGATAAAAATACTAGGTACTTTCATTTGTCGGCCTCAAAACACAGGGTTGTCAACAAAATTTCTCAAATTGAAGTGGATGGGACTAGGTATGAGGAGGAGGAGAACATTAGAAAGCATGTTGTTTTATTCTTTAAAAATATTCTTTCAGACAATGATGAAAATAACCAAAATGATTAGGATCATTTATTAGAGGCTATACCTAATGTGATCAATTAGGAAAATAAATCTATGATGTCTGCTATCCCTACCAATGAGGAAGTTAAGAAGGTTTTTTTCTCCTTTGATGGGAGTAAAGCTCCGGGTCCTGATGGGTTCCCTATGTTTTTCTTCCAATGGTTCTAGCAGATTGTCGGAGAAGATGTGGTGAATGCTGTTAAAGAATTTTTTGGATCCAGAAGTCTCCTAAAATATTTGAATGCTAGTTTTCTGGTTCTAATCCCTAAGAAGCTTGGAGCGGTGAACTTTGAGGCTTTCAAACCCATAAGCCTTTGCAACTCGATCTATAAAATCATCTCGAAGGCTTTGACTTCTAGACTCTTACTTCTCTTGCCCACTCTGATTTCACCTCAACAAAATGGATTTGTTCCTAGCCGACAGATCCTTGATTCCATTGTCATAGTGCATGAGAATATCCATTCCTTGATTGATTCTAAGACTAAAGGCTTTCTGTCAAAGCTTGATATCTCAAAAGCCTATGACAGAGTTGACTGGAAATTCTTGTTTAAAATTTTAAAGGCATTTGGGTTTTGCAACAGGGTTCTTCAAATGGTGGAACAACTTGTGTCTACTGCTTCTATATCCGTGATGGTTAATGGTTCTCCTATGACTCTCTTCCAAAGCACCAGAGGTCTAAGATAAGGAGATCCAATTTCTCCTATTTTATTCACTATTATGGCTAAAAGTCTTAGTAGGAATTTGAAAAAGCTGATCGATAATAGATCCCTTCTTGGTCTCAAACCGTCCTCAAGCAATTTGATTTGTTCTCATCAACAATTTGTTGATGATACCATGCTCTTTGGAAAATCTTCTATCTTGGAAGGAAAAACTTTGAAATCTCTACTGGATGAGTATGGGAGGGCATCAGGACAGATGATTAATAAACATAAAATCTCTCTTTTCTTCTTCAACACTCTTGTTCACAAATAGAATAAAATTTCCAAAATCCTTGGTTGCAGGGTGGAGTCCTTGCCTACCACCTATCTTGGCTTACCCTTAAGCCTTAAACCTCTAGAATCCTTTTGGATTTCTTTGGTTGAGAGGTTCAGTAAGAAGCTTGCTGGCTGGAAAGGAGCTTTGTTAAGCCAAGTGGGTAAACTTCAACTCCTCAAAGCTACTCTTCATAATTTTTTGATTTATGCTCTAAGCCTCTTCAAAATCCCTACTAAGTTTGCAGATTCTATTGAAAAGATTCAAAAAATATTTCTTTGGTCGGGTGTTGAAGAAAAAAAAAGACTACCTCTAATAGGATGGGATCTGGTGTGAAGACCGAAAAAGGCCAGAGGTTTAGGTCTTAGAAAAATTAGAATGGTTAACAAGATTCTTCTAGCTAAAAAAATTTGGAGAATATTTTCGTCCTTAGGGGAATGGACTGATATCCTTGAAAGCAAATATTTGGAGGTTAATAGATCCTTTATAATTTTGAAGCAATCCCATCTTCTTTCAAGAGGCTCAACCTCCTGGAATAATTTGATTAAGGGAAGAAAAGTTATTGAATCTGGAGTGGGTTGGTAGGTTAGAAGCAAAAACCAAACAAGATTATGGGAGGATAGATGGCTATTTAACAAGCCCCTTATAAAAATTGATTCCTTTAGTGGATGGGCTGAGAATTGCAAAGCTCTTTTTGGTTCATATGTGAAAGACTATCGTATGGATGGAAATTGGGTGGATTTTTTCCTTGTCAGTCAAGCTATTGGTCCTATTTAGTCTTCTTTGCTGGCTGTCAGACTCTACCATGATCAGATGG
>VDFB02352515.1:0-25891 GCA_007258455.2 Sequoia sempervirens
TCTATCCTTCTACTACCTAACATAATTTTGCAATGCACTCCATTTACGAAATTGAGATGCAAATAAGCACCATGATGCAATAGTGTGTCAACACATATCCCATTGTTATCAAGACTACTCGATGTGTTTTTATTATGTGTTAGAAGGGTAGAAATGCGATGTAAAGATGGTATGCACTACAATGGGGATGTGACACATGTCTCGAGTGGGCCAATATTTCAATGTTTAAGTGATTTAAATACAAACATGCAAAAAATTCATTTTAAAGATGTGCCCAAGGAATGAGTGGGCCTAGGATAATACAAGATTTTAGACAATATTTTCAAGAATATTTTAGATGACATATTATTAGGAAATAGATCAAATTGATGACCTAACCTTGAGGGGTTGATCAATACATGAGATATAAACCCATTAGTTGTCACTTAAATGATAGGTAATTGAAGAAGATGATCAACACAAGAAAATAATAAAAGCATAAGGGTTTATGTCTAGACCTAGGGTTTTAAAACTTGGCAAGGGTGAAAGGAAACTAGCAGAGGCATTTGAATATGATGAAAATTTGAAACTTCTCACATCTATTTTTTTAATAGATCATGCAAAAAAGGATGAGTGACCCAAAGTATCAACAATTTTATGATTTATATGGGATTATTTCTTGTTAATCATGGAATCTTGAGGCCTTATTAGTCCATTGGGAATAGAATCATAATGGGAAATCTTCAAAAAATGGGCCTCCAAAAATAAAAAAATGAAACATATGCAAGATTCACTTGGAGAAAAGAAAGAAAGCTAAAACATGCATTCCCTTAAGGAGAATGTAGGGTGTGCAAGAGTACTTCATGGAAAGCATAAAAAAACTAAACTATAATGTACATGAATTCTAAAAACTTATTAGAAATAAGGCTTGAGATGAATTCCATTCACTAGATATGGGAGAGCTTCACCATCCAATCTAGAGAGATGAAAAGAATTGACCTCTTTGTAAATGGTGATGACATATGGACTGCTCCAAATGGCACTAAATTTGGTATACCTTATTTAACATCTAGAATACTAAGAGGGGAGGTGAATCAGTATTCCATAAAACCATTCACATAAAATCCATCTAACCATTATCACAATTCTGACTAAATCAGTGAGAGAGAACATAAAAACAAATCAATGAAACCATACACATGAACACCAAGATTTTTATTTGGAAAACCCAAAAAGGGGAAAAACACAGTGAGGGTTAACTCACAATATATTATATCTAGATACAAAATATTATAGGGCTCACTACCAGGACTCACTGTCCTTAAAAGTCTCACTTCCTAAATACAAAAGATGGCTGACCTCCAAGATACAAAGATAGTGGTTCAATGCCAAGAGATTGAACTAATAGGATACACATTAAATGGGTAGGGTTTAGTTCCAATGAAGCTTAGGATATGAAGCACTACATCACATAGTATTCACTCAAAAAATCTACTCTAATCCACAACTGATAAAGCATTTAGGCTCAAAACTTTCACTTACACTTCACACTTCACACCTCTTTCCACTTTCCAAACTTTCTCTCTTATCTTCTCTCCTTCTCATTCCTCAAAACATCTTATATATATACAAGTATATCTTAATCATCAATTAGGTCATCCTAATTAGATGAAATAATAATAATCAAAACTCTCTTTGTTAGCACCATAAAGAATTTTATCCATGTAGTGCATTGTACCAAGTTGAGTAGCATCCATAAAACATAACTAGTCTCCATAATGTATTGCATATGCTAAGTCGTCCAAGACTAGAACACAATTCTCCAAATCAACAAATAATCCTCAAAGAAAACACCTTCTAGATCTAAGAACACATTAATTTCCCATCATACCACCAACATAAAGACTATCAACAAAACCACAACATAATAATATTCACCTTAATAAAATATAGTCTCCCACATAATATGCCAAGCAAGGAACAATAGTAGAATACAAAGTTGAACTCTGCTAGAGAAAACATTCTTCTCACAACCAAAAAATGTCTCAATATCTAGGATATAACTATCTAAATGAGCCATGATAACATAGTTAAGAGATTAGAGTCATATCCGATCTTGCAGTGAATTCCAGACTCAAATACCAACACATTGATCCATCACAACCGAGCATTACTGATAGAGAACAACTTTTGGTAAACCAAGTAGAATTCTCATAGAGTTATCACCATGTTGACATCAATTGCAACATAGGAACAACAAACATAAACCATACATACTTCATACTCATGTTGCAAGGCTCCATAATCCCAACATACCTTCCATCTTTAGCTCTATTTGCATTCCATTTCCATTTAATCACCAAATCTCTCTCTTGGAACATTCCATGTAAAAATTTCTTGTCAATATTCCTTTTGACCTATTCTTGATGAGTTTCTCAAACCAACATGTCTTTACTCCTGGTCTCTTCTAGCTCCATTAGTTCAGCCAATCTTACTATCATAAAATCATTCTCTTCTAATTCTAACCAATATACCTACTCAAGAGAAGGAAACTCTAATGATAATGGTAACCCTGCATCTTTCCCATAAACTAGCATGAAATGAGAATTACCAATTTCTCTTTTAGAGATAATTCTATCAGCCCAAAGGGCTATCTTTAGTTTATTATGCTAGTCCCTTTGATTATCTTCAATAGTCCTTTTAATAATTCTAATGAGGTTATTATTTTAAGACTTAGCTAGGCCATTACCTTGAGGGTAATAATTTTATGAAATTTTCAAGTATATTCCATACCTAACTACCCAATCAATGATTTGGATGCCAACAAAATTTCTTTCATTATTAAAGATTATGGTGGAAGGGACACCAAACTTGGTCACAATTCCATCAAGTAATTTCAAAATTGAAGTTTTTGTGGTATCATTTAAGGTAATTTCATTTGTCCAGTTGGTGAAGTAGTCTGTGTCTACCAAAATCCTTTTATGACCAACACTTGATGGTGGATTTATCATGCCAATAAAATCTAGTCCCCATTGTGTGAATGGACATTCAACTTGAATGAGATGGAGGGTTGGCAGGGAAAAAACATTTTTTTTTCAATTTATTACCCATTTGTGAGCATCATTGAATAGGGTTGGCCAATAGTATCCAATCCTAATATCCTTGGAAACTATATCCCTTATAGAAAAATGACTACTTGAAGGACCATCATGAAATTCCTCCAAAAATTTACTAACTTGATCTGGTTCTATGCATCTTGATAAGACCCCATTGAGATATTTTCTAAAAAGTATACAATTCACTATGACATAGAGAATGGATTGTAGCCGGAAATGTCTTCTTTTAGTCATATCCAAACTTAAAGGATACCTAAATTCTTGCAAGAATATAGACATTTCATTGACCCAACTATTTTGAGTGTTTGAATTTGATGCTTGAGATTCTTATAAGACAAGGGAAATCTCTAAAGGTTGTTCAAAAAATGAGACAAATTTTTGACATAATCCTTTTCCTCTCACAAGCTTAGTGATATTAATATCAACATCATATTCCATCACCTTAGTAATCTGTCCAACTCTTTTCTCACTAATATCTTTTCTTAACAAAAAGTATTTGATGTTGGCATGAGGAACCATTAGTTGGATCTTGTTGTTAGAAAAATGTGCCTAAATTTCTTTAATTCCTTAATGAAAATAAGAAATACCCCTCAATAGAGCTATACTTGATCTCATATTCCTTGAGTCCTTCATTGAAAAAAAGCAATTGGTTGCTCCATATTTTTTAATGTTTAGCTAGGTTAGGATAGATGATATGCTTGCTTCAACTCCAAAGGTGTAAAGAATAAAATCCTTGTCATAATTAGGATTTACAAGGGTAAGAGCCTATGTAATTTATTATTTAATGGTCTCAAATCTATCTTTTCCTTCCTTGGTCCATCAAAAACCCATATTTTTCTTAAGAATGGAAGTAAGAGGCTTCACCAAAGTAGCAAGATTTGGATTGAACCTTCTCACAAAATTAATTGTGCCCAAGAATATGTACAATCCCTTCCTATGGCTAGGGAGTGGGATGTCTATGATATACTTTATCCTTGCATGATCAATGACTATGCCACCCTTGGAAACAATGTGTCCAAGAATTTTTCCTGGGTCAGTAGCAAAGACACATTTGTTTGGATTTAGGGAAATGCCACATTCCTTGCATTTTTTAAATACCTATTGAATGTGACTAAAGTAGTCTCTTGCATGTTTTAAAAACTCTATGATATCATCCAAGTAGACCAGTACAAACTAGCTAAAGACACCTTGAAATTCCTATGAACATGATTATGAATTAGGCCAAATACAATTGAATTAAGATATTAAACAATCAATTGAACTAACTAAACCATATTCCAAATGAAATTTTTGAATTATCAACTAGAAAACCATTAAAACATTAGATAAAATGAAGTGAATGAAATGGAAACCTAATTAATACTCAAACCTCATCCCACTGGGGGATTAGTGCTAAATTGATGTGGAATGATCAACCCTTTACCAATCGCATTACTGAAACAAGATTTTGATGATGCTCTAATTGAGGAAATACCTAAAATAAATACTAAATGATGAAATGCTCTCAAGAATTTCTCTAAAATACCTATAGTCTAATTTGTCTCAAATATTACATATGAAATGCTCATGAAATGGAGGATATTTATAGGCGTTTTAGGTGAATCAATGGCTAAGATTGATTTGATTAATCAATGGCTGCAAATTGATTAGAAGAATTGGCATGGATCAAGGATTCAATCCAAGGAGGAGATTGAATAATCACATGGATTGATGCAATTAGTCAAGGGTGGAAATTAATTTAAACAAACACAAATCCTTGATTTTAGGCAGAATATGCAAGATATTTCCATGTTGGAGGGAAATAGTTTGAATTTGAATTGGAGTATTCCATGGGAATATTCCTTTGAAAGTGGGAGGAATTGGAGGGATTAAAGAAATTAGTCAATTAAATAAGTAGAATATTATTTAATTATGCAAGGTGGAGGAATTTAAAGATTTAATTAAATAATTAACTCATTTAATTGAAGTGACCTCAAGGTGTGGGACCTTGTAAATTGAGGTCAAGTCTTCGAAGAAGGCCAACTTCCTCTTTTTATCTAAGTGCAAATGTGTTAGTCTAACCCAACACATAAAACCCTCTCACTACACTATTCTAACTAGCTAATAGAGGAAAATTGATAGAAAAAATGCATAAAAGGGAAAGGGAGGTGATACAGTAAGATAGTGTGATAGGTCGAATGTGAGTGTTAGAAATCAAGCGACAAGTGAAAGAGTGCAAATAAACAACTTAAAACAACCTACACCTCAAGATTAGCCTAAGTTGGAAACAAAACAAGATAAAAGCAATGAAATGGAACCTTATACCTTGCGTTGAGTCGATCCTTTGGTTGGCCCTTCGATCTTTGATGTGTATGCTGCTTGGATGGCAAGTAGATGCAAGCTAAATGATGTTGTGAGGATGAGTGCAAGTGGATGAAAACAAGAAAATGGCTAAGTATAAGTTGAGAAACAAAATTGCAAGAGTTTGGCTAGCAAAATGATCTCTCCAAAATGAGAGAAAAGAGGGGGTATTTATAGGATTTTTGAGAATTCCTAGGGGAAATGGACGGTCAAGATTGAGCCACAAATGATCAAGATGTATGGCTAAGGTGAGTTGAAAACTCACAAGCCCCCAAATCTTGACATGTGACAGGTGAGATAGCCCTAAAAGGTGAAGTGGACATGAGGTGGAAGGAGAACATGACATGGAGGGGGGTACAAAGTACCTTGGGATTGGGCAAGATCTCCTCATAAAGGAGGTCCTTGTCCCCATGTGGGAGAGAGGACAAGTGGGGAATTACAAATTCCTCAAATAGTCTCATGGGGAGATGGGAAAGAATAAACAATAAGTGAAGGACATGTGGGAAGAAGTGAAGGAATTAAAAATTCCTTTTGGGTGCCTTGGGGGATTAAATGTGAATTAAAAATTCACATGGGGAAGGGAGATGCCTTGTCAAAAAAGAAAAGCATTTAAGAGGGTTGACTAAGGACACATGTCATAAAGGACATGGGGAAGAGAAAAGAATTTAATATTCCTTGAAGATAAAAGGAATTAAAAATTCTTGAGAGGTTGATTAGGCTAGCTGATGAGGGTTAGAGGAAGGTTAGGTGGCTAAGAGAGATTAGAGGCCAACTTGCAAAAGTTGGAGGATGTGACACATCATAATCAAGGATTAGGCATGTGCACTTAATGATAGATTAGAAGAAGGATTAGGATAAGATAAAAATGGAGGATGTGACATGAAGGGAATTAAATAAATGAATATTTATTTAATTCAATTGATGGAAGAGGATTAAAGAGATAAGGTATTATTGATTAAATACCTTAGGGATTTGGCAGAATTAAAGATATTAATTAAATAATAGTAGTATTACTTAATTAGCAAAAATAAGACGAAAGGGGATGAATTTGGATAAATTAAGTGTCCAAATATAGACATCTACATTTTGCCCCTCTTTGAGATGGTGTTACAAGTAGCATCATTTCAAAGAATTATTAAAATATAGAACCTAGAAGAAGATGGTTAGATTGGAAAAGATGCCCCAGTCATTCAAAGAAGTGACTAGGAAGGAAGATGATGGGGGAAAGATGAAAGTTAGGGATGAAGGATGCCCCCTCGAGAGGACATGCGGGTTCAAGAGAACACGGGTGGGCTCTTGAAATGGATGAGATGATGCAAGGGGAGTTGAAGAAGATGATGCAATGTGATGGAAGGTGGGAGGGGAGTGTGATGAAAGATGAATGGATGGGGGGATTTTGATAGATAAGAGGATGAAGATGAAATGCAATCCAAATGCAATTTGCTATCGTCAGAGCACTGATTTTTTCTATAGCATAAGACAAAATATGCCAAGGTATGAAGAACCAAGGCGGATTAGTGTCTAATGCATAAAACAAACATAACAAACAATAAGGCTATCCCAACACCCCAAGGTCATGGTGACCGTGGTCGGGCTTGGTATTGGGATAACCACAAGCACACAAGGATGCCCTAGTGTAACACAAGACCTCAAGGATCTTGGTGGGTACTACGTGGGACAATCGAGAAGACAAACAAAAGATCAAGATACACCCCTATGTTGACTAGTCAAAGCACACCATGATATGATGGATCAAGGTGACCATGACAAGTGATGATAGGGAGCTCAAATGATAAATGAAAGCCAAAAGCATCAAAAGATCACAATCAATTTCAAATGTCCTTTGCCAGAGGATCAATCAAGGGGTTGGATGGGATTGATGAGGTATGTTAGGAAGGATGCATCCTGTTGAGACTGATGATGGATACTAAAGTAAAAGATTGATATGATGCAGGATATTCAAAACTGATTAGATCTGATGATACAAGTGGATCTTGTTGGTTAAGAACCAGCTAGATAAGGGCATAACTTGATAACATGACACAAGACACATGACACGAGACCGACACATCCTAGCGACCTAGGGGCTCGGGGGCTGATCAAAGATTAGCCTTGCCTACGTGGAAGCGCAGAGCCCTCGTAGTTCGATAAAAAGGTTGATGACAGACCATGATGGAGATTGCGATGGATGACCAAGATAGGATGGAGAATAGGAGAAAAGTGGACAATATAGATCGATGATGGATGGAACCCTGGGGGCAGATCAAATGATTGACCTTGCCTACGTGAAAGCGCAGGGGCAATGTAGTTCAACAGCAGGCCAAAGACAAGTGATGGATAAAAGATGAAGAGATAACCCTAGGTAAGGGGATAAAATGATTGGACCAACACGATGGGACAAGATAGACCTATTGGATTGGATAGGATGATGGTGACTATACAAAGCTCAGGGATGGGATAGTTATTCAAATCATAAAAAGATGAATTGGGAGGATGAGATGACGAATAGATGAATGATGAGAAAGGATAGGAGATTGAAAAGATGTGTAAAAGAAGCAGAAGTGATGGCGATGAGGTAGATGGAATTGGGTTGCATGGGGAAAAGCCTATAGCGAGATACCAATGATAAGGGATTATGAGATGGAATGAGGGTAGAGGATGGGGGGAGGAAAAGGATTGTTTGGGTGGATTGGATAGAGGGATAAGGATTTGGATGAGGAAAAGGTGACCGGATGGAAGGATAGGAAGATAGGGATGGGAAGATGGATATAAGGATAAGGAGATAAGGATAGGAAAATGGAAGGGAGTGATTTGATGGAATGAATGATGTCTCCAAGGACTATATCACAAAGGAAGATAGATGCCCCCACTCTAGATATGTCATGTGTGAGGAGGCATGAGGGATGCAATAGAGAAGGATAGGAAAATAAAGGAGTGGGATGGATGAAGATAGGATGCATGGATAAGGAAGGGAGATTGAGGGTAGCATGACAGGTGGATAAGGAAGGTAGACCAGTGTGAATGAGGATTAGGATAGTGTGTGGATGAGGGGAAGGTATGCTAAGAGGTGTCCAAAGCATGCTTATATGTTTGCCCCATTGTTATCAAGATCACAAGGAGGATGGAAGGATTGGGATAAATGAGATATGCCAAGAAGGATGTGTAAGCTCGATAGGATGGAGGGGTGGACGAAAATGATGTATAGCAATAAGATGGGTGCATAGCCGAAAGCGTAGCAGGAAGCATAGTGGATGGAGGAATGCAAATCAGGAAATTGCCCCAAGTGAGATGGGATTTCATGACACCTATTTGCAGTTTTTCATCATAAGTACTTATCCAAAGGCTTGTTTTCCAAGTTTTCACCATTGGATGGATTATCTTTCTTTACTATTTTTTGATTTTGTTTGATTTTTTTGGGATTTTTGGGATTTTTTGGATAGCATGTGGAAGGAGATGGATAAGGATAGGGAGGGGAATACGTGGATTTAGAAGACATGCGATAAGGATATGGATGAAGGACTCAAGCATCAAGTTATATATCAGGTATTAAGAGCTCAAGTTTGAACCGACTATTGGATGTTGGTACAACCTTATGAGGATAGATGGATTATGCAAGAGGATGAATTAGAGGGATTTGATGGGGGAGATACATGGGATAATGGGTGGGATGTTGGAAATGGTATGGATAGAATGAGGGGGTGGATATGTGATGGGGAGATGAGTTCAGGACCAACATTGGCACATGTGGTGATGGATGTGAAAAGATAAAAGGATGAATGGATGGAGAATGTGGGGATAATGGAGGAGATGGAATAGTGCATTTTGGGACATAGGGACCCAAAACAGACTTAGGAGATGAAAGGTGGGTATGGTTAGCTTTTGGATTAGCAACATTGGATGTTCTTACAGATTTTTCTTTTGATGGCATTGCCTCTTTTTGCTTTGGGATCCACATGGTTTTGATCTTTGCTTTGCTAGCTCTTTGCGAGCTATAGATTTGATTTTGATTTGGGATTTTGTTTTTATTTTCTTTACCATGTCTTTTAGAGGGGACATGGGAAGCTTTAGATTCATGTGGGTGTTTAGATTGATGCATTTTTCCTCTGGCATCCAAAGTGCTCGTACTAGCAATGGGATGGGTGTGAGGAGATGGATGATGTGGAGCAATGGAGGTAGGAGTATGGGGATTACGTGTAGATGGGGGATGTTGAGGTATGTGCCTTTGTTGATCCTGATTATGGGACATGTGAGAGGGATGTTTATGATGGATGACATGGATAGGTGTTGGACGGATGAAAGGATGAGATGGAGGAGGTGATCGTGGGATATACGGACCCAAGATGGATAGAGTAGATGAAGGACGGGAGATGGTGGATGGAGGGATGTAAGGACCCAAAATGGACAGAGCAGATGAAGGAGAAATATGGACGGTTGTTTTGAGGTGATACGATAGAGGAGGAGGGATGGCAGCATATGATCTGGTGGAGCGATGGGCAGAGCCAAAATTTCTTTTGGAAAAGGCTCATTGAGGACGTCTAGAGGTTGTACCAACATGTTTAGATTGTGAGTCTTGGGGAATAGATCCAAGACCTTGCATGCAAATTTGTTCTTTGACTTGGATGGGCTCTAAAATACCTTGCTCGTGAAGGCCTAGACCTTTTCCTTGGTAGTTCATGTTCTTGAGCATTCGATCCATGATAGGATTTGTGTTACTCTTGAAACATGATGCTAGGCCATTATTAGGTGGGGGATGATGGGTGGTATATACACTGTGTTTTTCTTCTGCAAGGAGGCCACCGTGGAAGAATGTGAGAGTACCAAGGGGATATGCAAGCGATGTGGGGATATCATTTTTAGGTGATGATGGGGGATCATGAGAGGGAGATGATGGGATAGTAGCATTTGGATGGGGGCTATCAGGGGATATGATAGGATCTGATTTTGTGGTAGTAGGCTCATGCAATGGAGACAAAGATGGAGCGGTAGAATCTTGAATCTCAAGAGGATCACCGGATGGAATGGATGGGGGACTGTGATCTTGCGGTAGACTAGATGGGATGGTAGGATCGTGATCTGGAGGAGGGGAGATGTTGGCATGCTTTGGATCAGGCTCTTGGCATGACTCATCGTGTGTGGGAGGCATGATAATGGACTCATGGGGGGACTCTTCAAGTGGGGAAGATGGAAGGATGGAGGATTCAAAATATTCTTGGGAATGGATACTAGGAGTGGAAGAAGTGGATTGGATTTGGGTGTCGTCGATAGGTTCGGACGGCTCTTGAGTAGGGGGTGGGTGTTCAATGGATTTGGTAGATGTGATGGTAGGAGATGGGGACTCGTGGATTCAGAGGATGCGATTGTAGGAGATGGGGACTTAGTGGATTCAGAGGATGTGATGGTAGGAGATGGGGACTTAGTAGATTCAGAGGATGTGATGGTAGGGGACTCAGTGGATTCAGAGGATGTGATGGTAGGGGACTCAGTGGATTCAGAGGATGTGATGGTATCATCAATGATAGGTGTTGGATGGAGAAGGGTCTCGTCACTAACGACCATGGATGATGGGTTGGGATGGCATGGTTCCACGACTGCAATGTGTGGAGTGGGGGACGTTTCCTTTGTTATAAGTCCTTGGAGAAACTTGAATACACTAGGCTAAGGTGGCGAGGTGGGAGTGGATGAAGGTTTATGGATTAGTGGACTAGGATTAGATGGAAGATTAAGACTGGGTGGAGGATTAAGGTAAGGATATGGGCATGGGGAGTTAGGATAGGATGACATGGATGGTGGATCATTGGTAGAAGATATGGGCAGCGTGTTGTAATAAAGGTATTGGGATGGTGGATGAGGATGGGAAGATTGAGGTGTTGGATTAATATAGGGAGATGCAGGTGTTGGATTAGGGTAAGTTGATGGGTGTGTTTGACTAGGATAAGAAGGTGTGAATGTAGGATTAGGCTGAGTGGATTGGTATGGGATATTAGGGTAGTGGGTGTATGCAGATGAAGGATTTAGATAGGAGGATGTGGATGGGGGATCAAGATAGGGGTATTGTGATGGAAAACTAAGATAAGAGGATGATGTAGATGAAGGATATGATGGATATGATGGACATCCCTTGTCAAAGGTAGCATAAGGAGTGTGATTAGGCATAGATGAAGACATGATGGGATAACTCAATGGGGTGATTGGATTTTGGAATGTGGGTGGAGAAAGCTTACTAGCAATGATAGTGTCAAGGGGATCTATGTCGTATACTTCTTGATCAACAAGACTTTCATTATCATCGTTGACGTAATTAGGGTTTCCCTTGACCACTATTGATGGAGGATAAGAATTCATGATGATGAAAGGATAAAGATGATGGATAAATATTTTGGATGGAAATGGACAAAAGCCCAAATTGGGATTTAGGACAAGCTCAGATCGGGATTGGATTAAAGCTCGGATTAGGATGATTGGATGATTGGATGGGATTGATTTTGACATTGGATTAGATTATCAAAGGATGATTACGACACCGAATCTGCCTCGAGATGGAAGTAGATTGATTGGGTCGAAGGTGATTGGATAGGGATGCGATTGGATTGGATTGGATTGGATAAGATCGATCAATGATTGATTGATAAGATCGACTGATGGATGATGAAAGAGACTACAAATCCCATTCAGAGATTATCTTAGATGACTTAGGATACTAATTGATCGATTAAAGGATGAATGGATGATTGTGGCACCGAATCCACTTTGAGATTGAAAATGGATTGATTGGGCCGACGATGATGATTAACTTAGGATGGATGACAATCCTAAGAGGATGTTAATGATGACGATCAGATCAGATACTTAGGTCAATTTGGATAATAACCCGAGATGAAGTTTAGAGGATTTGGATGATTTGATTGGAGGAATGGATGATAGAAATGGATGAACAAATACTCAAAATGAGCAAACGGTTGATCGAGACAGATGAACGATTACTCGAAACGAGTAAACGAATGATCAGAACGACAGAATGAGAGTTCAGAATGATGAAAGGAGGTGTGAAATGGATGAATGTTCACTCAGAACAAGTAAATAGAGAATGGTAGGGTGTACCCCCCTCGAGGAGGCAGATGGTGAAGAAAAAGGTGCCCCGGAAAACTTCTCAAAAGTATGAAGTGGTACATATCATCGGAAAGAGCACAAAAAAACGAGAAGAACTGCCTTTGAACGGAGTCAATTGGATAAACAGTGTGGAAATGGCAGCCCTAGGAAGAAAGAGCAGAAGGACAGGTCCGCCACTGCACTAGGACAGATCCGCCATAGCATAGGGACAGGTCCGCCACAGCACGGGGATAGGTCCGCCACTACACAAGGACAGGTTTGGCACTGCAGAAAGATAGGTTTGGCACTGCAGAAGGACAGGTTTGGCACTGCACTAGGACAGGTTTGGCACTGTAGAAGGACAAGTTTGGCACTGCAGAAGGACAGGTTTGGCATTGCACTAGGATAGGTTTGGCACTGTAGAAGGACAGGTTTGGCACTGCACAAGGACAGGTTTGGCACTGCAGAAGGATAGGTTTGGCACTGCACTAGGACAGGTTTGGCACTGCACTGGGACAGGTTTGGCACTACACAAGGACAGGTTTGGCACTGCACTAGGACAGGTTTGGCACTGCACTAGGACAAGTTTGGCACTACACAAGGACATGTTTGGCACTGCACTCGGATAGGTTTGACACTGCACAAGGACAGGTTTGGCACTGCACAGGGACAGGTTTGGCACTGCACAGGGACAGGTTTGGCATTGCACAAGGACAGGTTCACCAAAGGATAAGCTTAAGCTTGATTTTTTGATGGATGGGTAAGGCAAAGGACCAAAAATATAGCAAACACTGATAAACAAATTTGGCTAAACTGAAAATGACTGGTTTTGCACGAGAAAGACAATTCAGACAGCACAACCCTAAGATTTAGTAGAAGTGGGTATGGCCAACAAAGTCTTCTACTCTAGGATGCACATGGTTGCTAAGGAGTCCTTGATATATACCCGGTACGTGAGGCCCAAACCGTGAACACCAACCCGTTACAAGCGTGAGTCAGGAACCTTAGCGAGATACTAGAGGCTTGGACCAACTCTTCACGTCATCCCAACGCTTCGCCAATTACAACGTGGTTGGATTGGGGTACAAATTTCGCTCTCCCCCCTTTATATACCCCGTCGGTACACGTGGTTGGAATCGTCCCTTGGGGTGATGAAATCCCCAAGCAGGTCCCACTAAGAAAGTGAAAAAGGGTGACTCAAAAGGACTTGGAAAGCTGTGATTTCTCATCACCCAGGATCGCCAAATGGCGCAAGGGGATTGGATACGTCAAATAGCCTTCCCAAACATGCCAAGCAAGGTTTATTAACACCCCTTTAATTAAACTATGTTCCTATTTTATCAAAAGACAATTCAGGAAAACTTGAAATTTTTACCTTCTGGAGGACAGGTCCGCCACTCTGCAGGGACAGATCCGCCACTTTGCAGGGACAGGTCTGCCACTCTGTTAGGACAGGTCCGCCACTCCAGGACCAGTCCACCACTGAATTAGGACAGGTCCGCCACTGAATTAGGACCAGTCCACCACTGAATTAGGACCAGCCCACCACTGAATTAGGACCAGTCCGCCACTGCACTGGGACAGGTCCGCCACTGAATTAGGACCAGTCCGCCACTGCACTGGGACAAGTCCGCCACTGAATTAGGACCAGTTCGCCATTGAATTAGGACTAGCCCACCACTAAATTAGGACCAGTCCGCCACTGAATTAGGACCAGTCCGCCACTGCACTGGGACAGGTCCGCCACTGCACTGGGACAGGTCCGCCACTGTAGGACAAGTTTGCCATTGAATTAGGACCAACCTGCCACTGAATTAGGACCAGTCTGCCACTGCATTAGGACCAGTCTGCCACTGTACTGGGACAGGTCTGCCACTGCACTGGGATAGGTCTGCCACTGCACTGGGATAGGTCCGCCACTGAATTAGGACCAATCTGCCACTCAATTAGGACCAATTTGCCACTGAATTAGGACTAGCCCGCCACTGAATTAGGACCAGTCCGCCACTGAATTAGGACCAGTCCACCACTGCACTAGGATAGGTCTGCCACTGCACTGGGACAGGTCCACCACTACAAGATAGGTCCGCCACTCTGTCAGGACTAGTCCGCCACTCCAGGACCAGTCCGCCACTGCAGGAGGACCAGTCCACCACACTGTAACCTGGACCTGCAAAAATGCAAAAAAACAACAAATGTGAAAGAAAGAGACCCATTTGTGGGTCCCACCGGGCGTGCCATAAATGTGATAGGTCGAATGTGAGTGTTAGAAATCAAGCGACAAGTGAAAGAGTGCAAATAAACAACTTAAAACAACCTACATCTCAAGATTAGCCTAAGTTGGAAACAAAACAAGATAAAAGTAATGAAATGGAACCTTATACCTTGCGTTGAGTCGATCTTTTGGTTGGCCCTTTGATCTTCGATGTGTATGCTCCTTGGATGGCAAGTAGATGCAAGCTAAATGATGTTGTGAGGATGAGTGCAAGTGGATGAAAACAAGAAAATGGCTAAGTATAAGTTGAGAAACAAAATTGCAAGAGTTTGGCTAACAAAATGATCTCTCCAAAATGAGAGAAAAGAGGGGGTATTTATAGGATTTTTGAGAATTCCTAGGGGAAATGGATGGTCAAGATTGAGCCACAAATGATCAAGATGTAGGGCTAAGGTGAGTTGAAAACTCACAAGCCCCCACATCTTGACATGTGGCAGGTGAGATAGCCCTAAAAGGTGAAGTGGACATGAGGTGGAAGGAGAAGGACATGACATGGAGGGGGGTACAAAGTACCTTGGGATTGGGCAAGATCTCCTCATAAAGGAGGTCCTTGTCCCCATGTGGGAGAGAGGACAAGTGGGGAATTAAAAATTCCTCAAATAGTCTCATGGGGAGATGGGAAAGAATAAACAATAAGTGAAGGACATGTGGGAAGAAGTGAAGGAATTAAAAATTCCTTTTGGGTGCCTTGGGGGATTAAATGTGAATTAAAAATTCACATTGGGAAGGGAGATGCCTTGTCAAAAAAGAAACGCATTTAAGAGGGTTGACTAAGGACACATGTCATAAAGGACATGGGGAAGAGAAAAGGAATTTAATATTACTTGAAAAGATAAAAGGAATTAAAAATTCCTTGAGAGGTTGATTAGGCTAGCTGATGAGGGGTTAGAGGAAGGTTAGGTGGCTAAGAGAGATTGGAGGCCAACTTGCAAAAGTTGGAGGATGTGACACATCATAATCAAGGATTAGGCATGTGTACACCTTAATGATGAGATTAGAAGATGGATTAGGATAAGATAAAAATGGAGGATGTGACATGAAGGGAATATTTATTTAATTCAATTGATGGAAGGAGGATTAAAGAGATAAGGTATTATTGATTAAATACCTTAGGGATTTGGCAGAATTAAAGATATTAATTAAATAATAGTAGTATTACTTAATTAGCGAAAATAAGATGAAAGGGGATGAATTTGGATAAATTAAGTGTCCAAATTTAGACATCTACAGATAGAAATTTGTTTCTTCCTACTTCAAAGAACACTATAAATCAATGAAATGACAAGGACACTCACTAAAACATGAAGGTAAATTAAATTCTCTAGCATGCAAGAGATAAGAGAAATAATAGTTAGATTTCATTAACACAAGGGATCAAAAGCAATCTTTATAGCTGTAAAATGAAAAAAAAATGTTTGTAGAAAAAAATCTTAGAGGAGTGAGAGGAAGAACCCTTAGAATGAATACAATTATTTATTTTATAATGGAAGCATAACTTGCATGAATAAAGACAAATACCTAACCCTACTAGGGTTAGCAATTAGCATAAATCCGATTAGATCAAATATGGATGATAGGGCCATTTAATCTAATGTAGGAGTATCTAGGGTGTAAGAGAAATCATGCATCCTTAAAAAATAGTTTTTCTTTCTTGATTTTTTTAGGTGGGCTAAAAATAGTAGGATTTCTATTTTTAGTAAGTTTGCATTTGTACACATCTAGACATGAGATTATACAAAGAGCTCTAGAATGGTGAAATGAGGCTAATGGTGAATCTAAATAACTTCAATACCATTTTTTAGTTGTGAGATATTTAAGTTTTGTTTTCAAAATCACTTTCAAAATGTTTAAAGTCAATTTTGAGGCACCTAGAGGCACCAAAGTGGCCTAAAAAGTGGCTAAAAAATCAAAAGGTCAATTTATCACCTTTTTGTAGCCTTATATCATAGAAATATATTTACAACACCATAGATAGATTGTTAATATATTTCCCAAGTGGAAAGTTATGGCTCAAGGAAGTTGGACTAAAAATTTATAAATTTCTTAATTTCGAAAAAAGGACAACTGGATTGGTTTGGTGCAAAAGTGGAAGTCATAGTTTGCTAGTAAGTGGAAAAATAATATAAAGTGGTCATGAATGGGAAAATATCTGTTCTAGATTAGAATCAAGCTGATTTTCTTAATTTTTCAATATAGAGTGATGATTGAGATTTTAGTGGCCATTATTGCCATTTGTAAAGTTTTATGTCTAATTTTCTACATGTATTTATAGCCCAACTTTTTGTAACATTGGTATTGTGACTAGATCTTTGTAATGCATATGATTTTATATATTTAATATATATTAGAAAGATATAATAAAATTTTCAAGTTGTTTCTAATAATTGTATTTGTGTAATGTTGTGTTTGAGGGAGAGCCTCCCTCCATCAAGTAGTATTAGAGCGAGAGTTCTAGAGTGTGTAATCAAATCACTGAATGTGAGGAAGTTTGCACCAAGACATGTGGTTGAGGGTTTGTGATAAAAATGATCAAAATTCCTTCCACTAAGAAACCATGGCGGTGGAAGAAATTTTGTAGTACCAAAAGAGGGTTTAGAGCCCTACAAAGACAAGTTTAGGAACTTCAAGAGGAGATAAAAGTGAAGATGAACTTGAAGAAGAAGCATAGTTTTAAGAAGAACAATATGAACCAAAAGACTATGAATAGGTTATATTGTTGAAGGCCCTTTCTAATATTGGAAAAAAGTGCAAGGATTGAAGTTTCTACCTACTCTGGAAATCTCAATCTGGAAGAATTGACCAATTGGATCAATGGCCTAGAAGAGTAATTTGAGTATGAAAAGATAGAAGATCCTGAAAGGGTCAGATTTTCAAAAACCAAATTGAAAGGTCACACAAACATTTGGTGGAAAGAAGTATACCTAGAAAGAAATAGAAGATGTAAAGAGAAAATAACTAGATGGGATCAAATGGTGGAGAAGTTGAAGAGACAATTTATTCTTATAGATAATGAGTTGGATCTATTGAATAATATAAAAGGTTTAAAGAAAGATAAAAAAGTATATTAAGGATTACATAGAAGAGTTCTACAAGGTCATCATCAGAACAAGTCATTCAGAGGTCAACAAGGAAAATGTAGCCCATTATATAAATGGGTTGAAACTGGTTATTCAAGAAGAGTTGAGTTTGATTAGAATGACCACAATAGAAGATGTTTATCAATTTTCCATGAAGGTGGAAGAGAAGCTAAATAGAATATTTGAAAGAAATCAAAGAGGAAGAGGTCATGATTGAAAGACTAGTGGAAGATCCTATGGAGGAAGAAATGAAGATTGAAAGAAGAATGAAGAAGTTAGTCCCAATTGAAACCAAAGAGGAGATAATTTCTATCATCCTCAAGACTAAAATGATGGTGAACAAAGAGGAAAAGGAAGATTTGGATGAGGCCTTGAGAGAGTAGGCTTCAAGGATCATGTTTCTAATGTGGAGAAGAAGGAAATCAAGTCTACAAATGTACACAACATCAAGGAAGGAAAAATAGAAGATCTAAAGGTAATGCATGGGTTGCACATGTAGATGATGAAGTTCAATCTAAGCATTTTGAAGATGTAGAAAGAGGTGAGACTTTGGTCATTAGGAGAGAATTGTTGAATGAAGAAAAGGAACCGGTTCAAAGGAAGATTTTATTCCACAAAAGGTTCAAAGTTGAAGGTAAATGTTGTGTTGTTATCATTGATAGTGGTAGCACAGATGAACTCATTTTAGAGGAAATGGTTGAAAAGTTGCAACTAGAAAGGAAGAGGTACCTAAATTTGTATCAAATTGCATGGTTGTAGAAAGACCATAAAGCTTTGGTAAATGAATAATGTTTTGTCAAATTCAAGATTGGGAGTTACCATGATGAGGTAATGTGTGACATCATACATATGGATGCATGCTATTTATTATTTGGGAGGTCATGGTAGTTTGATCAACACGCTATCCATGATGGCCATGCTAACACATATTCCTTGAAAAAGGATGGAGTTCCTTACAAGATGAATCCCTTAAATAAGATAGAAGAAAAGGTATGTAGTAATCCAAAAGTATGTTTGGTAGATGGTATGAAGCACGAGAATGTGTGCTTTGTGTTGATTCCTAGAGTCAACAAAGGAGATAATGTACTAGTAGAAGTTTAAGATCCATTAGGAGAATTCCAAGAAATTGTGTCAGATAATGTACTTAAAGATTTACCACCAATGAGGAAGATTAGTCACTAAATGGATTTGATAACAAGATCCAATTTTCCAAATAAAGTAGCCCTTAGAATGAATCCTATAGAGAATGAGGAACTGAATAGACGGGTCCACAAGTTTTTTAGGAAAGGATTGATCTTAGAGAGTTTGAGTGCATGTGTGGTGCTTATAGTAATAGCATCAAAGAAAGATGGAGAGTGGAGGATATGGAAATAATCTCAAGCCATTAACAAGATTATAATAAAGTACAAATTTACCTTACCAAGGATGGATGAAATTATGTATTGCTTGAGTGGGGCTGAGTACTTCACAAATATTGACTTGAAGAGCGAATATCATTAGATCTAGATCAAAGAGGGAAATGAGTGGAATATAGCCTTCAAAACCAAGGAGGGATTGTACAAGTGGTTATTCATTCCCTTTGGTCTAACCAATGCATCGAGCACATTCATGCAGCTCATGAATGAAGTGTTAAAAGAATTTATGGGTAAGCTTGTTACTGTTTATTTGGATGACATTTTAATTTTTATTAAGACAAATGAGGAGAACCTATTGTATATTTGTAGAGTTTTTGAGAAGCTAAGGGAAGATAAATTGTTGATTAACTTGAAGAAATGTAGTTTTGTAAAGGACTTGATATATTTGGGATTTGTGGTCTCACCTGAGGGTCTTAAGATGGATCTAAAGAAAGTAAAGGCTATCATTGAGTGGCCCACACCAAGGAGTGTTATAAAGGCAAGATCATTTCATGCTCTAGAAAGTTTTCATAAAAAAATTATTAATAGTTTTAGTAGTATATGTGCACCCCTAATAGAGACAATGAGAAGGAGCAAAAATGAGTTTAATTGTATTGTAGGAGCAACTAATATTTTTTATTTGTTAAAGAAGAAAGTTATAGAGTAGCCCATTTTAGCACTTACAAATTTTAATAAGGTGTTTCAAGTAGATTGTGATGCTAGTGGAAGTGTCATATGCATAGTTTTGAATCAAGAAGGTAAGATTGTTGATTATTTGAGTGAGAAATTGAATGATCCAAAGATAAAATTATGTTTATGATCAGAATTTTTATGTATTAGATCAAGATACCAAATATGTGGGGTGTTTTTAAACACTACGAAAGAAGTTGAAGAAAAATTTGAAGTTGATTTCTATAGACCATCCACAAATTGATGGGCAGACAAAAGTGGTAAATAGGAGTTTAGGTAACTTGCTGAGATTCTTAGTAAGAGATAAACCAAAGGGATGATATTTGGTCTTGCCACAAATAGAGTTTGCTTACAAACATTTTGTCAATAGGAGTACTAGTAAACACCCATTCTATATTGTATATGGTAGTAGTCCAAGAAATGCTTCTAAGTTAATAAGTATTGATAAAGGAGATAAGAATGGTGTTGAGGTTGGAGATTTTTTAAAGCACCTAAAGAACTTGGACAAAGAGGTAAGAAATCATATCCCTAAGATGAATTCTCAATACAAGGCTAAGGTAGATCAGAAGCAGAGGTATAAGGAATTATAAGTTGGACATGAAGTCATGGTTCAATTGAGGAAAGAAAGGTTCCAAATGGGAATATATAATAAATTGAAAATGAAGAAATTTGGACCATGCAAGATCTTGAAAAAGCATGGTTCAAGAAATACCTATGAGGTAGATTTCCCAAGTGGAATAACCATCTCTTTTACATTTAACATTGTAGATTTAACAAAATATCATGAAGGAGATATGGAGGATGGACCAATAAAAGAACAATAGAATATTTTGGCACCTACTTCAGAAGAGGAGATTGAAGACATCTTAGATAGTCGTATGGGTAGAAGTACAAGAAACGAGCAATATGAAAAATATTTAGCTAAGTGGAAAGGAAGGCCTATTGAAGATTCATCTTGGCTATCTAAGGTAGAGGTTGACCATCTTGGTTTTCCTTAGAACACCTAAGATGTTACAAGGTAACTTCTCAAATTACCCTAGGTTCTAATACATAAGCATCAAGGGTGTAAGAGCAATCTTTCATCCCCAAAAAATTATATTTACTTTTAAAAAAAAAAAACTAGGTGGGCTAAAAGTAATAGTGTTTATAATTTTAGTAAGTTTTCATCTGTATATGTATGCACAAGAAATTATAAAGAGAACTCTAGAATGGAGAAATGAGGATAACAGTAAAGAAATCACTTCAATGCCATTTGTCAGTTGTGAGATATTAAAGTTTTTTTTTCAAAATCACTCTAAAAATGTTCAAAGTCAATTTTGAGGCACCTAGAGACACCGAAACACTTGAAAAGTGGCTAAAATCCAAAATGACAATTTATTGTTCTTTTGCAACCTTATATCACATCAATATCTTTCCAATGCCACAAACGGTTCATCAATCCAAAACCTAAGCGAAAATTTATGGCTCTTCGAAGTTGGACTAAAAATTTAGAAATTTCTTAATTTCAAAAAAGTACAATTGGATAAGTTTGGCACCAAAGTGGAAGTCACGATTTGTTGGAAAGTGTAAAAATCATATAAAGTGGTCATGAATAGAAAAAGATTCATTATGGATGAGAATCAAAATAATTTTCTTAATTCTTTAGCATAGAGCGAATGTTCAAATTTCAGTGCTATTACTACCATCTAAAAACTTGTATGTCTAATTTTCTACATGTATTTGCAGCCCAACTTTTTGTAAAATTGGTCTTGTGACTAGATCTTTATAATGCACATTATTGCATATCTATAATAGATATTATAAAGATGTAATAAAATTTATAGGTTGTTGATTCTTATAATTGTATTTGTGTAAAGTTGTGTTTGAGGGAGAGCATACCTCTATCAAAATCCCAGGCTAAAGATAAGCTTGGATAACCCTAATGTGTAGGCCATGCCTCTGTAATGAATGCTCTATAAGTGTAGAGTTAAATTTTTTTATGAAATATGCTATGAAATCCATTCTACAACAAAAGGATGTCTTTTCCATACATAAAGGAGTATGGGCACCACTTCTGCATTGAATATGGCATGGGAATCCATGAGGAATAAGCCTTGTAGCAAGAAAATATAATCCTGGTAGCTGAAACTATCAATAAACCATTACTACAAGTGCTTCCTCTAAAATTGCATGGTTAGTCATTAATAGATTTAAATTTGAGTAATTGGATTCTGAGATGGAGGGTCGAGATCAATGCTTCTAGATTACTTTATTAATTTTAAAGCATAGCCATCAATATGTCAAGATATAAGATCAATGACCTACACACTTCACCAAGCCAGTGCAAAAAAACCTTAGCCACCCTTTAGAGAGAATGTGCTATGAAGTATCCATGCAATGCGGTAGAAACCTTGAAATATTTTTGTGCTTCCCTACTAAAAATTTCAATATTCCTGAGTTTCACTAGTTTTTTCATAAGCTAGGGTTTAAAATTCCATGCATTAGGGTTTGTCCTAGGTATAAAACCCTCTCTAAACCCTAATAGTGTTAAACCCTTAGATTTTTCTTATATTCTCTTATTGACCTATCATTTCCTATTCCTGGTTTATTAAGAAATGACTCATGTCATTGATGTCATGTGTTAACTAACCCCAAATCCCTAGTCCAAATTGGTCATATCTCATTGGAAATATTTTCTTAAGTATTATGGGCCACAAATATTAACATTAAGTTCAACATTTTAAGCCTAGGTCTAATTAAGTCTTAAAATATTAAGCTAACCTAGTGTATGGCCCCATTTTAAGTTAAAAAATTTAAGCACATGCATAAAAATTCCTAAAGAAGGCTCAATCTAGCCCCATGCATGACAAGTGTTCATTGTTCATTGGTTCCCTACCATCTCACACTAATAAAATATTTATAGAAAAAGGAGTGTGGGATAGCAGGATAATACCACATTTCAAGTCTTCATGATGGGATCTACAAGTTTCCAAAGGATTATAGGGGTGGGCCCTTAATCTAGGAGCTCATATTGAGCCATGTGGATAGATCAGGACTGCTCCCCTCTATCCTACGGGGGCTTCTCCAAAGGATCTTGGCTTGATGTGGGAGAGTGGAGAGTTGCCAAGTGGAAACATCTGGAGCATCTAAATAAATATAAAGGTTAATGAAATATTTCATTAAATATTTGGGCAACATAAGGATGGTAAAAAGGTGCATAACTAAGGTACACATGGCCTTTTTCTGGTAAAGTGCTGGTAAAGAGTTATGATCCTAGTCACCTATATTATAAAGCATTAAACACATGTTGAAATTATTCTAAGTATAGATGCAAGCTTGGAAAATTAAAGGATGCACAAGTTTGGACATGTGTAAGCATCATGTGGCTCTCCCCACCATCTTGCAACCCTTGATCCACTTCCTAGCAGATGCATGCAAGATTGTAGGGAAGTGACACATCAACATTTTTAAAGATTCCCAAGGGTGGTGGGGCCCATGGTGACAAAAAAGGGACTTCTCCATATGGAACAATCTTATTGGATCAATTTTGAAGACAAATTAAGTCAATTTTTAAAACTTTCTTGACTCCATCTAAGTCATCCAGTTGTCCAAGTCATAGTGAGATCGACGACTAGAATTTAAAGTTGAATGCTTGGTAGATTGAGTTGTTCTGGTTTGCATGAGTGGAGAGTAATGTCATTAAAGAATCCTTTGGGAATGAATTAATGTGAAATTTCACATAAAAGAAGAATCCAAGGCATAATTCAGAATTATCAAAGAATTCTAAAGCGTCTGGAGATTGATTGCAACATTTTTTTGAGTTTCCTATGCTCAAGGTTAGGGTTTCCAACATTTGAACACCTGTAAGTAAATTTCCCTTCTTCATGTCCAAATTTCTAGCTAAATATATGTGCATTTATTTTCTTGATACTTTAAAGTTCTTGCTAGATTTATTTTAGGATTTGGCATTCATTGATTGCTACTAAACTACTTAAATCACCCTAGTCTTTGTGCTTCTATTTGAGAAAACTTGAACTTCCCTAGGAAAACCCTAATTTTCTTAACCTACCAATAAAATAGTACCCCAAAGGCCCATACCTCTAGATCTACCCTCAAAATTTGCCTTCAAGAAGACTTGCTTGCCCAATTTTTTGTCTCTACTAATGATAAGAATGTGGGTAAACTTATATTTCAAACCAAGGGAACAAATAAGGGAATTGTTGATAAGCATTATGCCATCAAATATGTAGAGATAAAAAAAAAAATTAGGATGGGAAATATTCAAGTACTTGTTTGGGAAAATAAATGCTAGTATTTTGAGCTTCAATGGTTGGGTCTTGGATATGGGGAAACTAGAAGTTCCTAATTTATACCCAAATGTTGACCTTTTGAAGGCCATGGTGGAAAATTATGATCCTAATGGTAGGGTTGTGAGATCACTGGCTGGTTTTGTGATGATTAATTTGACTCGAGAGGGGATAATTGATGTTTTAAAGTTGAACCTTGATGCCACTAAACCAGTCAACTTGGAGGCATTGAAGAAGGATTATGACAACAATAGGAGCACATATAGGTTGAAAATATTGCCCATGTTTATGGTGAAGGGAAAGGGGGGAAGTTGAATGAAACTTACATCTATTGATAAGGAGCATTTCTCAATTGACATGTTTGATTTCTACTTTGTTAGGAAATTTCACACTTTGTGCCAAATCATAGGTTTTGACCCTCCTCACAGGATGCCCATAAATTTCATGTATACGACTGCCAATATTTAGAAGGCTATGGTAAATAGAGAGTATGATCTTGCTACATACTTTTTTGACTCCATCCATAAGGCATTGGTAGCCATCAAGGCTAGTGAAACTAGGGTAAGATGTTAGTGGTATTCTTTTTTTTGTCACATGTTTTTGGCTAGAGGAATTAATGATTTTGTCCAAGACATACCATTGGATTTGAGAAGTGAAGGTGTTGAACACATTCCTATCTAGATGTGGACTCATCACCTAGATATACATTATCGTAGTTCTAGTTTTGTTGCTTTTACAAATTTATTTGCTACTAAGTTGAAGGGGTATGTGTTGAGGGATCTACCAAGGATTCCTAAGGTGTTACATGATTTTTTGAGGCCTAAGGAAATGATACTTGATGTGGGAATATACCACAACTAGGGGGATGCCATCCCTTATTACAATTGTATAATTCTTAGAGTGTATGGCACAAATGTGACCCCAAATGTATGGGCAAGAATTGTGCCACTCATAATTGGTTTTTTGGAGGTTATGTGGCAATTTGGAAAAGTTGAGGAAACACATCTGGCAAGCTAGAAGAAGGAAAATATTTTCCCTAACTATACAATGCTCTTATATTTTTCTATGATTAGGGATGGGTGGAAGAATATCATGCCTATGATTACACCTTTGAAGATGAAGAATTATAGAGCCATAAACCATGATCTAAAGGGTTTCTTGGCAGAATTAAAAGTAAGGATTAGAGGGGGGAAATTTTGGCATAACTTTAATTACCCTAAGGATATTATCAGTAATGAATTTTATCTTCAAAATTTTAAAGATAGGAAGGTAAAATGTTTGGCTTTTAAAAAATTGGAGAAAGCAAAGTGAGAAAAGGATACCAAGTTTTGCGGTAATTTTATGGATATTGAGGATGAGATGTTAAGAATTGAAACCATTTTGTAAAAAAATGACAAGATTGTGGGAAATCTTAAGGAGAAAATAGATGAACAGGATAAGGGGAAATCCCCCATGGTTGAAGATAGGCCAACCTACCAACCAATAAAGGTAAAATGTGTCTTTTCAAGACAAAAAGGGATTGTGAGGAAAGGAAAAATAAAGGATACTCCCACTCAACCAAAGGATTCCAAACCCCAATCCCTTGTGCCACATATACCACCATCTCCACCTCCAGTATCATCTCCACAACAAGTCATTGATCTTGTTT
>VDFB02352516.1:0-11354 GCA_007258455.2 Sequoia sempervirens
TGTAAAGATAGATGAATGCATGTATGGACATAAACATATATGCATCCATATGATTGCATGCATAAACACATAGATGCATCTATACACATACATATATGCATAAATACATATATGCATAGATATATCTAGAGTCACATGCATACATGCATATATGCATCTACAAATGTCTACATAGATATGCACATAGGTAAATGCATATGCACATAGAGACATGCATACATACATAATGTATGCACTGACACATTAGGCAGAAAGTGATAGTGATAGTGAACTAAAGCACTATGAAACACAGCTCCATTATGCACTTTAATGGAAAGGAACTGTGGAAAATAAAAAATTATCATCTCAAGTAACTCGTTTCTAGGTCTGGACCCTGCAACTGTAACATCTCCTGCTCAATGGCTACAAACTCTTCCTCAGAACTAGAGCTTACAAAACACAAAAAACAACACACGCAAAGTAATAGAAATGCATAGCAAGTGACTTAACTCTATATTAAATTACCAAAGTACCCTGGCCACACGTGCCCTCTAAGCCATTCCAGTGCCTTCACCTCGAGCCAGATGCCATTCAATGCATTTAATTTGTATTCATGCACTACATACATCTACCCACCAGTTTTGTAAACTATGTCTTTGCTTAAATTTATTAAATCAATTTATGCGCTCGTATTTTCCTGATATTTTAATGCATTCAATCTGTATTCATGGATTACGTACCTCTAGCTGCCAAATTTTAAACTATGCCTTTGCTTAAATTTATTTAATCAATTTATGCGCTTGCATTTCCCTGAATTTTTTAAACGAAAATGATTTATAAAGCTACTCGGAAAAATAGGAAAATAGATAAATGCTAATTTTCCAATATATAAAATAGCTCTCCAAATTCAAACTATACAAAAAAATAAGTAATATGTTAAATGGAAAAATGTGATTTCCCAATGCTGCCAGTTAAAAGCATTTCAACCGAATGCATGAGTATTATTGCCTTGACACTAGGAGCCAATAAAATTGTCACTATAGAAAACAGTTTATCCAAGCGAGTGCTATTAGGTTTGTTATCTTGAATTTCAAACTCCTTTGACGTTAATGCATTTTCTTTGGTGGTAGAATATGGAGATTCTTTTTTTACTGAGAGTCTGGAAGAAGATGACATATACAAATAAATTTAAGCAAAGACATAGTTTAGAAAACTGACAGCTTTTATCAATAGAAAGGGGACGTTTACAGTGACAGAGCAAAAGCTCCTCTGCTCGTTGAATGAATACCAAGAGACAAGTTACTCAAGGCAACAAACTGCTACTTTTATTTAGTTTGCTTCATTTTATCCCAGAAATGCAAATTGGGTTTCACAATGCATGAAAACACATTTGTACAAACAACTCCCAAAATTATAATTGCAATGGATGACAGTGATAGTGTAATGGATACTAATAGTCAAAACACCGAAATACACCAGCTAGTTTATTTTTAGATTCAATGGAAACAAGTATCAGTTGGAGACAGATTAACCTAGCAGTCTATTTATCATAGGTTCTTGAATTCCAAATGCACAAGTGCGAGCATGGTTCTCTACAGGCTTTTGCTATGCATTTTAACTAGATTGTTGTTTTGCATCGAGCGTAAAGAACTACTGCAAGTATGGTTTCCAAACAGATTTAAATCAATGAATGTAAGTCAACAAAGGTTTCCAATTACACTTTATACTTGAACCATGAAGCATCATTGCTTCAAGCTGCAGCAGAAATGCAGAGAGGGACACAAAAGAAAATTCAACAATGACATCATCAAACAAGGATTTGCTAGCTATTACTATGATTAACTATTTAACTCAATTGACTCATCAGTCAAATAGCTTGATTGATCACTGACCTAACTTGTTTCAAAGCTATCTTGGTAAGCTGATTAGTTAATTTCATTAATGAGTAAAAGATAGAATTGGCTTAATTTGCATGAGCTAAGTGTAAAATTGACTTGTTTGTTAATTGACTTTGATTAATGGTTTAGAGACAGATGAGACAAATTAAATTGTCATGAGCAAAATGTGAGATGGACTTATTAGCTGCTATGCCACATATACTATGACATTTGAGCTTTCATGAAATAATAGCGAAAGCAATAGAATAAACAGATGGCTTCAACATAGACAAAGGGATACAATTAATATGGGCAACTATAGCCTATTGAATATTTGTAGCATAAGAAACAGAAAGGAAGATGTTGGCCAAGCTTTTGCAATTTTGGTTTACACCTAGCAATTGCATTTTCTTCCTTGTCTATAAAGCCTTTGCAAGAAATTCCTTTTTTTTGCATATGAATGGCCATGATTGGTTTAATTGATTTGGTGTACAAAGATGTTTTTTAATTAACTATAATTAACTATTCAAGAAAACTGATTTATCAATGAACTAGTTTCATTGATTAGTCAAGTGATTCACAGTTAACTTGATCAGCTATTTAGTTGATTTGCTTGAATGTTTCCAAAAAGCCCTTTTCGACAAATAGTTCTTTGCATAATTTGCAATCACTACACACCAAGAGCGAACATTTCTTCGAGGGATTATGTCAAACAGTTTAAATGTTTTTGCTTGTGCTTCCATATTTGGTATGCATATTCATGACAGCATTTCAAACCATTATATCTATCAGAAATGCATGTCTTATGATGCTTAGATGAATGTACATATGTCGTTCTAAAGCTCCTTTTCTGTTAAAAGCACATAAAATGTTTAGAAAGATTGTGTATCTGTGAATGTGAATAAGCAAGATTGATTTAACTGATTTGGAGGATAAAGATGACTAATAATCAGTAATGACTAACCATGGAGCACAATTAATTCATCAGCCAATTAGCTTGATTGATCGCTGAATTAACTTGTTTGAAAGCTATCATGTTAGGCCAACTAGCTAATATGCCACATATAGTATGACATTTGAGTTTCAAATAAGTCTCATGGACGCAAATTTGTGACCATGTTAAAGCCATGTAAACATTGATGTTCCAATTCCATGGGGCCATTCTATTTCCATTTGTCCTAGTTCATTTCATTCCATTATCAAGAACCAATAAGTAAATGTTTAAACCAGGCACATGCAAACAGAAATGCAAGTAGGGTTTCAACAATGACATCATCTAACAAGCATTTGTTTGCTATTATTATGATTAACTATTGAACTCAGTTGACTTATCAGTCAAATAGCTTGATTGATCACTACCTAACTTTTTTCAAAGCTATCTTGTTAAGCTGATTAGTTAATTTCATTAATGAGTAAAAGATATAATTGACCTAATTTGCATGAGTCAAGTGTAAGATTGACTTGTTTGTTAATTGACTTTGATTAATGATTCAGAGACAGATGAGACAAATTAAATTGTCATGAGCAAAATGTGAGATGGACTTATTAGCTGCTACACCACATATACTATGACACTTTTGCTTTCATGAAATAATAGCGAAAGCAATAGAATAAACAGATGGATTCAACATAGATGAAGGGATACAATTAATATGGACAGCTATAGCTTGTTGAATATTTGTAGCACAAGAAACAAAAAGGAAGATGTTGGCGAGGATTTTCCAATTTCAGTTTACACCTAGCAATTGCATTTGCTTCCTTGTCTATAAATCCTTTTCAAGAAATTCATTTTTTTTGCATATGAATGGCCATGATTGGTTTAATTGATTTGGTGTACAAACATGTTTTTTAACTAACTATAATTAACTACTCAAGAAAACCGATCTATCAATGAACTAGTTTCATTGATTAGTCAAGTAACTTGATTCACAGGTAACTTGATCAGCTATTTAGTTGATTTGCTTGAATGTTTGCAAAAATCCTTTTTTGACAAATAATTCTTTGCATAATTTGCAATCACTACACACCAAGAGCCAACATTTGTTCGAGGAATTATGTCAAACAGTTTAAATGTTTTTGCTTGTGCTTCTATATTTGCTATGCATATTCATGACAACATTACAAATCATTATATCTGTCAGAAATCTACATCTTATGATGCTTAGATGAATGTACATATGCCATTCTAAAGCTCCTTTTATGTTAAAAGCACGTAAAATGTTTAGAAAGATTGTGTATCTGTGAATGTGAATAAGCAACATTGATTTATCTAATTTGGAGGATAAAGATGACCAATAATTAGTAATGACTAACCATGGAACACAATTAATTCATCAGCCAATTAGCTTGATCGATCACTGAATTAACTTGTTTGAAAGCTATCATGCTAAGCCAACTAGCTAATATGCCACATACACTATGACATTTGAGATTCAAATAAGTCTCATGCACACAAATTTGTTATCATGTTAAAGCCATGCAAACATTGATGTTTCAATTCCATGGGGTCATTCTATTTCCATTTGTCCAAGTTCATTTCATTCCATTATCAAGAACCAATAATTAAATGTTTAAACCAGGGACATGCAAACAAAAATGCAAGTAGGGTTTCATAGTGCTTTAAGACATTGTTATACTTTGATTATAAATTCATATTTTAATCTACTTTTAGTATTATTTATCAAGTTTCTTGTTGAAATGCAAAGGTTTCATCTGCGTTTGATAGGAATTATGTAGAAATCCTCTTCTCCATTTTACTTCATGCATGTGAGCCCTGTAAAGTCTCTATATTATTGACTACAAAGTGGTCCCATAAAGAGGGCTTTGGAACCAAAATTATGTCAACATGTGCGATAATGAGAGCTTTTGAACTATGAGTGAACAATGTGTTGCTTTGAGCTTTTCCATTGTCATCAAAGCATAAAGGATAGAGGGGTTATGTTAAAAGTTGTGGTTGTTGTCCTCATAGGAATAAATTTGTATTTTAGACTATTATCATTTGGAACTGTTGAAATGCAAAGAGTTCATCACAAATTTAGTGAGCACTTATGTAGAAATCTGTGTTCTTCTCCATGTTAGAGACACTGTAGAGTTGTTTTTATTGCTGCAAGTACATAAAAGAGCTTTGGGGCCAAGTATAGATGTCAATCATGATAATCCATTGTCCAAATTCTACTGTTTTCCTAATGGTGTTAATGTAATTTTTCTTGACAAGTCTTCAATCAAAAGAGAGCATTAGCAGACACCATGAGATTCTCATGTAACCTTCCTAACAGAATGTCTTTTCATTCAAATAAGATGTTGTGACATACATTAGTGCGGTTAACATCTCATATGCTCTTATCGAGGATGCCAAAACAAGCGCTGGTTGCATTTATCCTTAGGCTATCCGGTTGCTATAATTTGCAGTCTGATAACTGCATATCGGCTTGGTACGTACAAGTAATAGTAAGCTACATAATGGTAGAATAAAACTCATAGCATCCATACTCACCCATGCACAAATACATAGTATTCCAAGCGCCATTACAGGACATAGTTTCTAGAAGACTGGTTGTTAATTGCCTTTGATTAATAGTTCAAATCTTTTAAAGATTAATTAATCATTTCTTTTCTTTGGATTGCTATATACTTAAAGGCTGTTAAGTGCTATTAGAATATAGGTGTCTGGGATGAATGAGAGTAGCGGGCATAAATCATCATGAATGATGAAGAACTATTCGGGCCGTCACCACATATCTTGTCATTTAAATGTTAGAGCCAAATGAGCGGTGAAACTAGAACTCTTGAGATTAACATATGAAAATTTTGGGAAAAAGAATTGATCACGCTAAGATAGGGTCATTTTACTTCAATTATCTAGCACTTATTCTTAATTGTTTAATGCAATCACATGCAACCAAAATTCAGAACAATTAGCATCTATACACACCCATGCATAGATACATGGTCTCTAACATATTGATATGCATATGGTTTTCTATGAGCACAATCCTTGAACATTCTCTAGGTACGAGTGCTAGTCTATTAATTAACATTGATTACTGGATAAAATGTATTCATAGACACATAGCTGCACACATGCCTCAATGCACAGATGCATAGATACATGCATGGATGTACACATATATACACGTACACATACATACATGATCACATGGTTACACCTATATATGCATTCATGTATCCATGGATGCACATATCCATGTATCAATAGATCCCTTAATATATGCATATATTGAAATGACTACATGGGCTTGGGGAATGAATATTTATGTGGCCTTTACATGATAGCAATGAATCCTATAAATATGCATATATGCATGAAAGCACATAGCCATCAATGAACCTATGCATTTGCATTTTGAAAAGCATTTTAAAACAATCACGATTCAAAAAGCCACTCCCATGGGTTCCAAAAACAGATAAATGCCAATTTACCAATATGAAATATAACTCACGAAATTGAGTTCATATATCTTTAAAATCAATATGTACAACAACGACAATATGACTGGATGGCTAGCTGGCACCATCCACAAAAAAACATTTAAAGAAAATGCAATAGTAATCTATTATATACACACATACATACATGGTAACATAGATACATGCATTCATATATACATAATTACATGCACACATATATACATGCAAACCTGTATGCATGGATGCATACAAAGACTATGTTTCATGGGATTATTAAAGAGTTAACTTGCTTTCTATATGCTTCCATATTTTGCATCTGTGCCTATGAGGACAATAACCACAATATTTGACAATATTCCTCTATCCTTTATGACATCTCATTGTTTCCAAAGCTCTCTTTATAGGACAGTTGTTTATTGCCTACAAGACTCAGATGAATCCTTCATATCTCAAGGAAAGATTTGAATCAATAATACTTAAAATGATCTAAACTATGATTTTACAATCAAAGTATCCAAATGCATTGCAACAATGTGAAACCCAAGTTCCATTTAAGATGTACAATGAGAGTAAACAGAAGGGAAAATGCATTTGCTTTAAAGTTTGTAGAGCAATTTCAATAGGTTGTCTAGCCATTGTCCAAAATATGGTTTTCTATTAGCATAGTCCTTCAACCTTCTTTAGGTCTAACTGCTACTTTGTTAATTGACTTTGATTGAAAGGTCAAATGTAAAATGTGGCCAAGGATAATTATAGATAGTTGTACATTGCCTCCAAGATTCAGATGCATCCTTGGTATTTCAAGGAAAGGTTTGAATTGATAACACTTAAAATGATCTAAACTATGATTTTACAATCAAAGTATCCAAATGCATTGCAACAATGCGAAACCCAACTTCCATTTAAGATGTACAATGAAAGCAAACAGAAGGAAAAATGCATTTGCTTCAAAGTTTGTAAAGCAATTTCAAATAAATTATCTAGCAATCATTCAAAATATGTTTTCTACCAAGATAGTCCTTGAACCTTCAGTAGAAAGGTCTAATCAAGTATTTTGTTAATTGACTTTGATTATACAATAAAATGAAATGTGGCTACAAGGATAATTATACTTATTTATCTCTTTTAATTAATGTTATATATTCAAAGATCAATTAGTAATCCAAACGTACTCTCACTCTATAGTCAGATGCCATTAAATGCATTGTTTTTGCATAAATGAATTATGCACCTTTAGCCAATAGTTTTAATCAAAGTATGCATATGGATTCAGAATCAAACTCTCAAAATTAAAAAAGGTAGGTTTAAATTATAAAGTGCAATCAGCCACCCAAAAAATTGATTGGATAATTATTGCATTTCTGAGATCATGCCACTGCAACGAAGATCTAATTTTGAACCCCAACTGCTTAATTTTTATGAACCATATAGCATATGCCACTCACAATACCCATTTGCAAAGATTGTCCTTGTAACAAAAAGCAGTGATATGATTACAAGTATAATCAATACAGTGAGAATCTTGAATTAACCTTTTTCTCTGTCTACTATATGCAATTGTAAACAAAGGAGAAGGTTCATTCTAGAAACTCACCTTGTACTACTTGCTTGAAGAATTTTCCATAGCTGGGCCGCTACACGACCTCTTTTCTTCCAACCAAAAGCATTGCACCATGTAAAAAGCTTTGATTAGAAAACAAAAACCATGCGTTTGTTTTTCTAAAAGAATAGTAATATATAGTACTCCTACTGTGATGGATACTAATAGCAAAAACCATTAAAACACTAGCAAGCATTTTTCTAGATTCAAGAGACACAAGTATAAATGTAGATCAGATTAACTACACAAACTAATTGCCACAGGTTCTTGGACCACAAATCTTCTAGCAATGAATTTGATTGCTCTTTTGCATAAAGCCTACAACTATTCTATCAAGCAATATTACTTAACTGCTCTATGGCAACATTGTAATTTGGATTCTATAACATTTTTGACATAGGTTTTTATAACCCCAAGATACAAAAATAGTAACGATGACATCTAACAAAAATTTTATGCTTGCTGGCAGGAAAAAGGTTTCTACTGCATTCTTTATGCTCCCATTGTTTGCATTTATGCCTACGAGGAAAACAACGATGACTTTTAACAGAATCCCTCTATCCTTTATGCTTTCATGACAATGGAAAAGCTCAAAGCAACACATAGTCAACTAATTGTTGAAAAGCTCTCATTATCGCACATGTTGACATAATTTAGGTTCCAAAGCCCTCTTTATGGGACCACTTTGCTGCAATCAAAAAAATACAAACTCTACAGGACTCACATGCATGAAGTAAAATGAACAAGAGGATTTCTACATAATACCTATCAAATGCAGATGAAACCTTCGCATTTCAACAAGAAATGTGAATAGATAATACTAAAAAAGTAGTTTTAATATACGTATTTATGCTCACAGGAGCAATACACAACCACGACTTTTAATAGAACCCCTCTATCCTTTATGCTTGGATGACAATGGAAAAGCTCAAAGCAACACACTATTGACTCATTGGTCGAAAGCTCTCATTATCGCACACATTGACATAATTTTGGTTCCAAAGCCTTCTTTATGGGACCGTTTTACAACAATAAAAAATATACAAACTTTATAGGGCTCACATGTATGAAGCAAAATGGACAAGAGGATTTCATAATCTTTAACTCAGACAACCTTCACATTTCAAATGAAATTCAGCTAAACTTTATTACTAAACTAATCTAAAATACTAATTTATAATCAAAGTATACCTAATGCCTTAAAGCACTATAGAAAACTTACTTGCATTTCTGTATCAATAGAGCAAAAAATGGAAAAAGTTACCTCTCTCGACCTCAAGCAATTGCTCTCACCTGTCTTCAAAGGCGGTAACTCCTCAGAACTCATAAAGTACCAAATTATCACCAATAACTCATTTTGGTCCCACTGCATCCATAACCGCCTCCCGCTTCGGGCTTGCTAAAACTCTCCTCGTAAAACAAAAACAACACATATTACGTAAAGTAATAGAAATGCCACTAAGTAACTTAACCTATTAATGACCAAAGTACTCCGGCCAATGCGATTGCCTCCCGTCATTCCACCGCCTTCACCTCGAGCTAGATGCCATTCAACGCATTTAATTTATATTCATGCATTACGTATGTCTACCCGCCAGTTTGATAAACTATGCCTTTGCTTAATTTTAATTAATCAATTTATGCAATCGCAGTTTCCTGATATTTCAATGCATTTAATCTGCATTCATGGATTACGTACCTCTAGCCGCCAACTTTTAAACTATGCCTTTGCTTAAATTTATTTAATCAATTTATGCATTCGCATTTTCCTGAATTTGTAAAACGAAAATGATTTATAAAGCTACTCGGACGAATAGAAAAATAGATAAATGCTAATTTTCCAATATATAAAATAGCTCTCCAAATTCAAACTATACAAAAAAATCAGTAATATGTTAAATGGCGAAACATGATTGGTCAATACTACCGGTTAAATGCATTCCGGGCGAATGCAATAGTATTCCTGCCTACCGGCAGGAACTAATAATATGCTCAAACAATTATGAGGACTTTAAAAGGGTCCATAAATAACTTCGGTTTGCCTCCATGAATCTAGAAGTGATGTGGATGTCATTGTTAAGCTTGTTGGCCTCGTTTTCCATCATAGGATGAAACCATTTGTGGGTGGTGTTGGAGAAAATAGTGGTACAGAAGCGACGTGAATCTAGATTATTAATCAAGGGTCTGTATTTAACACCTAAAAGGAGAATCAACTCCACATGTCGATAAGGGTGCTTGATAAAACGGCTAAATAGTACTACGTCGTATTCTAGAACTTCTAAATCTCGTAGAATTAAAGCTTTTGGGGTCTTCGGTGGTGTTGCTTGCAGATATGAGCCCACGCTTATATATTTACTTGTCTGTTTACAAACTCAGCAATGGAAGGACGCCCATCGGATTAACTTTATTCATTTATCCAAAGATGGAGAAACATTATGGGTCTCTCCTTTTCTCTTTGTCTTGTTGTCTATTGCATGCCTACATTCGTAAAGGCAATAAGAGAAAGATCAGTGGGGCAGTACTCTTGCACCCCATATGTCAACTGTTTTACTTACACCTGGTATGGCATGCCTGTGAATGCTTTTCCATTTGTACATACCTAGTCCTTGCTCCTCCCAAGGCAAAGGTATACACTTTTTCCCCTTCAATTTTATCTAGGGTATGCTTACAGTTGAATACTATTTCTCATATCTTCAAATATTTTTGGTTATTCTACAGCTAAAAGTGGCAAGGATGGTTGTAGCTGTGGTAGTGTTATTCACAATAATGTAAAAGGTGTCTACTTTTGCTCTTCATGAACGTAAGACTCGCAAGTGCTTTGTGGGCATTGTGGGAATCATATCATCCGTTGCACTTCTCGGTTCTCCACTTGTTAAGGATATAATCTATGTTTCGGTCACCATATCTTTGTTTGATATATTGCAGAAGTGTGGAGTTCATGCCATTCTTCTTGTCATTCTTCAGCTTTCTCACCAGTACTTTGTGGACGATCTACGGTGTCTTAAGCAAAGACGTTTCAATTGCTGTAATACAAAGTTAACATCCATTAATTTTTTATATTTCAAAATGAATCTTTTGTGCCTGCAGGCTCCTAGTGCGATAAGTTGTCCTTTGGTATTGTATTGCATCTATAGAAATAAGAAATAGATGTGCAGTTCAGCAAACAAATTGAAGCAGCTATGGAGAGAAGACAAAGCTACCAGTGGACATGGAGCTGGATGGAACCACATTATCACGAAATGACAACCATGATAACGATAAACCAATTTAAATTTCAGTTGACAATCCATCTATCAACATCGTGGAATCCTATATAATGTTGTAACCTCATTTTTTATTTACATCAGAATCTATCAGTGACATATGAGGTTTACTAGTTTTTATGATTTATTCGACTCTCTTCCTTGCAATTTCTCAATTCATATTCTTATTGGGTGTATTAGTAAGCTTCCTGTATCTGAAAAATGGAG
>VDFB02352517.1:0-46917 GCA_007258455.2 Sequoia sempervirens
AAGAATAGCGACAGTTTATAACAGAAATTTTTATATTGATTAATATCAGAAATTTCTATTTGAATAATGCAAGTGTGAATTGTACTCTTGATGAATTTCTCAATCTGCATATTTTCTGCTGGAAATACAATCCAACACGATATCTTAGCAAACCAACCAGCAAAGGGAGTTATATTAAAAACTACTTCATTGCATACAAAGTGTTTGACAAAATGTCTGCAAGGTAAAATCAGAAAATTGCAAGTTTGTTTAAAAATTTCCGAGTGGGTTTCTTACACTAGAACATAGTAGGATTACCCATAACCATGATTGACTCAGCAAACCCAATGTATAAACAGAATTCAATAACTCGGGGTTTAATTTAGAAAAACTGAGGAAGAAATCAGGATACTAAAAAAGGTTGAAAATTTCATAAAAATAGGGGAAAGTGAAATATGCTAACCAATTTTTTCGAAGGATTTTCACAACATAAACCAGCACTAGCCAACTGGATTAGTGTTAGCATCAAACTAAAATCCAAGCTTAAAAGAAACTCAACGCCAAGAATGCACACTCAATCCAAATGAAGGAAAGGTGTTGACATATGGCGGAGGAAGAACAATACTTGAATGAAACTACTCAACGTCAAGAATGTGCACTCAAGATCCCACTGAGGGCGAGGTGCTAACATATGACGGAGTGATTAATTGAAATTGAAACTAATAGGCGGATAACCAGCCATGAAGCTACAACAATCTAATTCGTCCGCTGCGGTGGGCATCCACTGAATAGTGGGGATTCACCACTTGAGAGTGGGTACAATGATATAACAAGTTCGTTCTCCGCACTGGCGGTAAACCGTCCAGGGTAAATTAATAAGAAATAAAACAAGTAGTTGCAGCAATAACATGGGTTGGATTAGTACTACTAAATCACAACCTTACAATTCAAAAGATTGCAAAAACAAGTATTACAATGATAGAGAAATAAGTCTAGAAGAGAAGAATGAATTCTAATGATGTTCCTTTACTCTTCCAATGATAGAATTATGACCAAAACAGAAATCATATGAATTTGATATAAAAACAGAGTTTCTGGAATTCTGATCAGCAAACTGCAAACTCATAAAATGTTCATAACTTCATCAAATTACCTCCGTTTCGAATGAGATTGAATGCAATGGACTTCTGGAAGGTAGGCGACCATGCTAGGATGAAGAAACAACAACAAATCTTGATCATTAATTCCTGGCACACTTCCCAAGACACTCCAAATGGTACAGCCCTTGAAAAGGGCGATTTGCTTCTTAAAAATCAGAATCTCCAAAATAAAATCTCATACTTGGTGGAAAGGGGCGCCCATGGCAAACAATGACATTTCAAAAATACCCAGAAGCAAATAAAAATTATTCAAAGAGTTGCATACATTTTACACTTTCAGCTGTATGTGAACCAGCAACTCAAAACTGACAAAAACTCTAGAATTCTTCAATCAAATGATCTCAATCTGCTAGTCTGATATTGAGAAGCAGCAATGTAGCCAACTAGGTGTTATCTTGCAAACACGAAATTGGACGAAAGGCTAGGAGGTTGACATCCTCGAAGCAAAATATCAATTGTCATTCCGACAGCATAACTTTAGCATAATTTTCATGGATACAAGGCTGGAGCAAAACCCTTCATTAAATAGAAGCTCACAAAACTCCTCAAATTCCTGAGAAAGCACACCCAAAGACACAGGAGTCTTTTCAAATTTCCAAAAACAATTAATTCCTCAAGGTGGCGTCCCTTTTTGCATAATATGAACTTCACTTTAATTTAAAATTATCTCTTTTAAAAGTGGCGTCCACTTTTCCCAAGGCATTTGATGATAATTGAAATATATTAAACACCCCATGAAGGCGTCCCCCTTCCAAGTCCCTCTTTTTAAACACAACTTAAAGTTGTTCTCCTAGGCCAAGGGGTCAACTGCAATTTAAAACATTAATGCCTTTATTTATGAAATTCACCAAATAAAACTTCTAGAAGCCAGAGTCTGACTTCAAATAATTGCTCCAACTGGGAATGAAATCCTGAAAGATGACAATCTTCATACTGCCAAAATTAGAATTTACTATAAATAATAAACTCCCTAAAAAACCTTAGAACCTCAGAACTGGAAACCCTAATTTTACCTCAAACAAGCCTACAGGATTCCGGAATAGGCTGATGAGTGTCAGAACAAATCACTGATGAGAAGGGGACATTACAGAAAGTGCTGTTTTTGTTATTTCAAGCCAAATAAAGGGAAGAAAAACACTGCTTTTCCATCTGGCACAGCCAAAAATAATTTTTTGTTTCTTTCCAGAACTAGAGCAAGGTTTGGGGGTGGCAATTAAGGCCTTCAAGGCAACAAGGACCTTCATGGCTCATACTATTCTTCATAATTTAATTGCTTTTAACCAAGCTCCTGCCCCTTAAAAGGATGGAAGCATCCAGGCCTAGGAGCAAAATTTAGAATTTAACAATTGTGATCAAATGCTTTGCGTAAATTGTGTCGAACTTTTCAAATCCAAGTTTGAACTGTTGGACTGCACCTAAGCATAAAAAAATCCAAATCTTCAGTGTAAAAATGAGGTAAAATGAAAACAAATGTGTTTATAGACAAAAATTTAAAACTAGTTTATTCATGAATCATTTATTCAAGAAATTGCTATTTATTTTTTATTTTTGAATTAAATACAATTTATACGGTATTGGGAAATATGCTAGTGAGCCGTAAATTTTTGTGATCCTATTCAGATCAGATAGCCATCCAGTATGGCAATCAATCACAGTTCGTGCAGGGTTGAACTTGATCTATTTGATAAAATTTGAAAAAATGTTGAATATGTATTGCATTCTTTATTTTGTTTCTTGCTTGGATATTTGTCTACATAGCAGTAAATACACCTCATACTACCTTAATCTTTGTTGTTTTGAGACTCAAGTTTATGTTATGATTATTAAATTGGCAATATGATTAATCTCTACTTTTTTTGACTTATAATTTGTGTGCTTTAAAATGTTAATTTTCATGTATTCTATGCCTTTTTGAAGTTTTTTTTTTATTCAAGGGGTAAACGCTTTTGACCGGAGCTATGAATTGGATACAACCATTCAACAATACCACCCCAACGGGGTTTGAACCTTGGTGGCAAGAACAACAATGCCACCTATAAACCATCACACCATGCCTTTTTGAAGTTGCTTATGCATTCTATAATAATTTATTTATATTTCTAAAATTTAGGCTCATTTAAATTTTTTTTCCTGATATCTTCTGGTTTCCCTATGCCCATAGTTGGACAAACGGTGTTCCTGACAAAATACTTGTCTCTTGCAATTGTTTTTGTCCACATTTTCTAGTAACATTTTTAACACTTCCCTTTCTTCATAAGCATTCATTGATGGAGCTAGCAATTTTCCATGGTGAGTATTTAAGTGAAGGTTTTGCTGATTCTATGTCCTTCAATATAGTGATTTTGGAATACCTTCTACAATGGCATTATTACAATGATGTTTTCCTGAGCACGTGCTTTTAGATTATTTGTATGTTTTTATCTTTATTGTTATTCTCTTGTACTAGAGATCAACATTTTGATTTGTAGTATTTTATCTAACAGTTTCAATGACTATAAGGCCTAAAACACGCTTTCCTTTTGTGTCTGGGAATTCTTTTATTTCACAAAAGAGTGGAGTTCTGGAAAGAGTTGGATTTCTTAATAGTAACATACTTGCGGCATGAATTTTGTAGTGCTATTATGGAGGCTTCTTTCATCTTTGCTGAAATGGTTCAGCATGGATTGCGCTGCATAGCCTTTTGCAATACTCGTAAACTCAGTGAGCTTGTCCTCAGCTATACGTATGTTTCAAAGTTCTTATGGTTGCCAAGGCTTTCAAGCTAAATATTCATTTCTAGTGAGGAATGGCTAAATGCTTCTTTTCAGTCATTTCTAGAGAAGAATGCCTAAATGTACCTTTTCTCATACTTCAAAAGATTTGCTATATGAAGAAGGATATTTTTCAGTAGAATTAATTTTGTACCTTGCTTTTGTAATAGGCATGAGATTCTAAAGGAGACTGCACCACATTTAGTCAATTCAATCTGTGTGTATCGAGCTGGCTACACTGTTCAGGTGTCTAAAATTATAAGATTTTACTTTTGTACTATCCTATGAGGTTTTCTAAATCTTTGCAAATAATTTTTTCTGAGCACAACTCTGTTTACATAGAGATTTGAAGTAGACTATGCACAGATTTTAATACTTTTACCTTTCTTTCTAGCATCTTTGTTGAGACCATCTAAACAAAATCATCATTAGTACCACTTTTATAGTGCCTCATTATGCTATCTAAGCTATCAGGATGCTACTGATGACAATATTATTTTTGTAATATAAGTAACTCTGTCTCCTTGGTAAGAATTATATTCTTCCACTTTACTAAATTTAGATCTATCACCAAAATATTTCTTGGAGATATTCTTTGCAAGTGAGGGCTCCCACGGTTCTAGTTAAAATCTCACCATTTTGTGATGAGAAAAAGTCATTTACAGATAACTATTGGGCAAAGACATATAAATATACATGATATTCCAAATTCTATTTGTGCTGATTTATACTGGTAATTCAAACAGAAATACATAGATGTAATTCAATTAACAATGGGGAAATTTATACTGCACAACGACCATGAGAGAGTTCATGAGTTACTTATGTTGTACCCATATGAATATTTTTAGCATTGTGTTGCATTTCAAGCTAAAATGTTGTTGTTTCTTGTAATGTCCCTTTCCTAGCCAGTGGCTTGAGGAACAGGGTTAGCCTATTACTACGGTTCCCGTAGGCTAATGGGAGGATTAGGGAATCTTTCTGAGGGGTTTCAGGACTTGTCCTTGTTACTATTTTTAGTAAGTGACATTTCGGGTCAGTAATGGCATACTTGCAGTTGATCTTGGTCATGGGACACTCTCGAGGGGTCATTTGGATATCCGGGCCAAGAGTTATGGATTTATTAAGTCACGTTATTTAATAATATTCTATTATTAAGTGATTTAGTGATTTAATGTTATAAAGTGAAAGTGACTTTATTAAAAGAATATCTTAAGTAATTTTATAAAGTATTTAAGTGAAATAAGTCACTTTATGAAATATTTAAGTGAAAAAGTCACTTTATGAAGTATTTAAGTGAAAAATCACTTTGACAAAGATTTAATAATAAATCAGAGGAGATATTTTATGTTTAGACTTCTCAAGAGGAGATATTTTATGTTTTGACTTTGTCAAAGGCTGAAATATCTAAAAGTGGCATCCTTCTCTATAAGGCAAGAGTTTGGCTCATTATCCAATTATTCAGAATATATTGTCATTTTGTGAGCTGCTGCTGCAAGTTTGTTTTCATGGCTGATTGAGGATGGATACCCTCTCTTAGAACAGGTTCTATAGGGGTGCAAGATCGTCCAAGGTTCCTACTTGATTGGTCTTACTTAGGGATCAACATTTGCGCATAAATATGGAGTTTTGCTTTGAAGAATAAATTAGGTTTTGTGATTATCATTGCAGATCTGGAACGAGGGTTTGTAAATTGTATTAGTTACAGATTACCAGTAAATAACCAACACATGGGAGTTGAAGATCAAGACCTTCCAAGCTTGTGGATCATGATTTTAGGCCGTACTTCTTTTCATGGCATATAACTTTGGCGTTCCTTTGACAGCAATTTCCTGAGCATTCTGAGCAGCAAATTGGAATTTCTGATTTGGCACGTGTTTCAGCTGTGAGCAGGCCGTACTTTCCTAGAAGGATGTGTTGGCTGGGGGATAGAGCGCTTTGATTTTGGACCTGTTTCTTCATCCACCTTTGGTGTCCAGCTATATTCTGCAGATCTACTTCATTTGCAGCTTGAACTTTGAGCTAATATGTGCTAGGCGTCTAGAAATCTATGCCAAATGAGGTTGCTGTAATAAAATCAGAATTATGAAAGTTATGTTCAGCAAATGGGTATGTGACATATCTTATTGAAATCAATTATAAGTATATGGGTCTTCCTTGTTTAATGCTTTCCCCTTTCTGTTTTTTACATTATTTTCAATTATTGCAAAAACCCCCAACATAGAAATTGCAAAAAACTCAAGAGACTATTAGAAACACAAAGACAGAGATAAGTCAGATCAAACACCATAGAGGGTTGTTTCATTTCTCCAAGGGTGGGTTGTATTTCAACCCTTGTCATGGTTATACGTGTTGTATTTCTTGTCTCTAGTCAGTGTCTATGTAGAGCCAATGAAATAAGCTTTCCAATGCATTAGGCGATGTGAAAATTGGAGCTTGGACAGTGGAAAAAATAAAAAATTCACTAACGCATGAAAATTTGTTTCCTAGTTAGAGCATGCATGGCTCTCTAAAGGGATACATGAAATGTCAAAAATGAAGAATGTTGCTCAATACATAGAAGTGGACCTGGTAAAGGGGAGATGTAGTGTTTTCAAGCCAAAACATGTGTCTCAATACATAGGAATGTGCCTGATAGAGAGAGAACATTAAATTCGCAAAGTTAAAATTGCTACCCCTATATACTGACACTCTCATAAGAGGGAAAACAGGTTTTTCTAAAACAAAAATTGCTGTGCTACATAACAATGTGCTCCATAAAGAGAAGACAAATTTTCAAAATGAAAAGTGCAATGATCTAGATAGGCATGGTCCATTGTGAAGGGTTGCAAGTGTTAAGGTTTTCAAAATATGTAAGGCAGTATAGAGGAGTGCACCATATTAAAGAAGTACAAAATTTTGCCAAGACAAAAATTGTACACCTGTTTGTTGTTGCACCTCATAGAGGCTGAATATACTCAGCATTCAAAAATGCAAAAAATTGCACTCTTAAAGATCAGCATACACTCATGAAAGGGATAACACCTTTTCCATAAGCAAAATTTGTGAGGTAATAGCCCACCATTTCAAAAGCTAACTGGGTTTTCGCAGTTTGAAAGTTTGCATATAAATGCAAAAGTATGCACTCATGACAAGTGAAACAGATTTCTCAAACAAAAGAGCAAATTCTCTATGCATAGGTGTGCTTCATAGAAAGGAAAAGCAGGTTTCAGCGCTGCTATATTTATACACCATTGAAGGAAGGAAAAAGCAAGTTTGAAATAGATTTCCTGTCTATAAATATATAGTTGAATCTTCATTATTCGTCATTCCATTCCTCTTCCTCATCATTCAGAATTTTTGATGTCTTTCAGATTTTTTGATTGTCAGTGGAGGTTTTCAGCTCAAGTTCAGTATTTCAGTGTTGGCTTTATTTCCTTGCAAGGTTTTCTTCATATTCAGTAGGGTTTCTATACATCAAAATAAGATTTTCAAGTGTTGTTGCTGAATGCCTAGGGTTTTGTGACAAATCCATCATTTGGTGATTGTTCTCAGATTGTGGTAAGATTTTTGTCACTATTTTTGCAGATTTTTGATTGATCAAAGGGAAGATATTAGCATATGACTACGATCATATTGGTGTGTTTGGAGAAGGTGTTCAAGGTTGTAGATTTTGGCTTGGGTTTGGTGTAAAAATCAATAGAAGGAAGGGAAATGAGATTCAAGGTACCAAGATTGGTCTTCCATGTTTGAGGGCTTCTTTAGAGGATCTACCATGATCAAAACATAAGAGTTTCATTAGAATCATTACCATGATCCAACTGTCAAATTTTTTACAACATAAGAGATTCATTAGAATCAAACTATCATGTCACTAGTCATAGGCAACACCCTCCAAATGCAATGTAGTCAACTGTTGGAAAAATGTTATTGATGTCAAAGGGCTTGTTGATGGTTTGGGCAATTTTGCCAAAATAATGGTGTATCTTCCACATGGGCCGACTCATGTAATGTATCTTCTGGAGGAGTGTTAATTGCAAAATTAAATCAGAAAAATGGGAGGACACCCTTATACATGCAGCCCTAATTTGGAAATTTAATTAAATATTAAATTAATTTTTATCATTTTTTTTTGGGGCTTGCAAAGAGGGATGACCCCCCTAGAAGGGTGCGCCCAACTTTGGCCAAATGAAATTAAATTAAAAAAATTAATATTGCTGCATGGCTGACCCCTTTTGGAAAGTTGCATCCCTTGGGTGAAGAGTCATCTTGGAGGTATAAATAGAAGCATGCTGGGAGATGGAAAAGCAATCAATTTTTAAGAAACATCTTTGTATGAAGAGCAGAAATAAAAGGCTATTTAAGCAGATCTACAAGGTGTATTTGAGCAGATTTTACAGCAACAAATTTTTGAGAGAAGAGCAAGTGACATAAGTGAAATCATGGTGATTTATTGAGCAGATCATATGAAGACTTTATTGCAGATTTGTGAGCATTTTTTGAAGATTATATTGCAGATCTGAGTGAAGGTTTGAGAGTAGAGGTTCAAGGCAGATTTGTGTGAAGAAGTGGGCAGATTTTTGTTGAAGTCCTTGAAGGGATCTAGGGAAGATCCAGCAACATTATAATCACTCTGTATTTTGAAGGTTGGTTGTAATGTCCCCTTTTTAGCGAGCATCCGAGTTTGGAGGATTAGCCTAATATCAGGTCCTCGTAGGCTAATAATGGTGAATAGATGGCTTAGTGTTGGAGTTATCTCGCTCTTCAGATGGCCATTTGTAGTGTTTATCTCTCAAGTCCCTTGGCATATTCAGAGGTTTTTGGCTCCGTTTTATACACTTACTATTTATAGTAAGTCAGTTGGGTGATAGAGGCCAACCTTACTATTTTTGGCAAGTCACCCGGGTGAGCAGAGGAATCAGTGGATTACCTCCTGGCACTGTTAGATTCAATAAATGATGATTAATGATGGAGTTGTGATATTATAATTATTATTAAAGTAATGTTTTAATAATAATTAATAATTATAAGTGTATATTATAATGTCTTATTTGACTTTATTATAAAGGGGGTATTTAATGTCATAAAGTCAAATAATAAAGTATTAGTTTTAAGTGCCCAAGTGAAGTTATTTCATAAAGTCAGCAAAAACAAATGATTTTAATATATTTTTAATGAGCAAATTACACTTGGGAAATTGTGCCTTTTCTTGGAGGTATAAAAAGCATTTTCAAAAAGCACAGAAATTATTCATGATCATTTCTTTCAACACTTGGCTTTTGTTGCTTTGGCATTTGTAGGTGAAACCAAGGGTTTTGCTGCAAATTTAGTCTTGGAGAATGTGGTATCTCGAGGATTGTGCAACCTACAAGTGTGAAATAGCATCCGAGGGTTGTGGTTTTCAAGTGGCTATCATTTAGTGGTCACATTGTGCATAACAAAGGAGATTATCATCAAAAGATTCAAGGGTTTGTGGAGCAGATTTCAGTTTGTTGAAAGCACAATCATTATAGATCATTTTATTTGCTGCTGCATCTCTTTACTAGGCCATACTACTGTACTAGCTGGGTCGTACCATTGTACTTGCTGAGGTCATACCATCTCTTTGCTGGGCGTGTGAGGTTTAAGGCGGAAACGCCTATCCTTTTAGCATCATTTCAACTTCTCTGGGGGTGGCCAGATCACTGTTACCAATCTGCAGCAGTTTGAGGGTGGATAAATTATCATATCATGCTAGGCATCCTTGTATAAGGGTTTCCTAATTGCTGACATACATTTCCAAAAATTTGCAACTTGTCTTGCTTGGAGTTACGGTTATGATTACATTGTTGAGCAAAAGAATGATGATCGGATTTAAATATATAAACATTGTATTTGAAAATTGCAATAAGTCAGATTTAAATTATCTTAGCATTTACTTCAGTATCCCTTTCATTATATTTGAAAGTCCATATATATTGCATTTCCTGGAAAATTATACTTTCAAAAACGTTACAAGCTATTCATAATACCAAAGTTACAAAACCCAAAGCATTCATAGGCAGATTTACAGTTTAACATTTATCTCAACAAGGGGTGGGATATTTCAGTGGTATCAGAGCGGTCTCCTGCCATCCTGTGAGTTAGCAATTTCATGAGTGAAGAATTTATACATTACACTAGAGGTGCAAAACAATGGGAACCACCTCTCGTTCCGGAAGGTGAAATAGTGTCAAGCATTTTGGGTATTCATAATACTGGTAGTGATAGTGACACAGAGAGCATTACAGGTGCCATGGTTGATAGGGAGAAGAGATAGGCAGATTCACTCAATCCTAACTCTAGAGCCATAAGGCAGTTCGACTATATGATGGACATGATGTCTCAGTTGATGGGTACCATGAGGCAGTTTGTTCCACCACAACACACAGGTTATTAGGGATAAACTAGTGGTACACAAGGTTTGTGTCAACCTAATGTGGTGTTTCAGCAGTCTTCATTGTCTATGGGATTAGTTCTTAGGCCCAACCAACCTTCACACCTAGGGAGGAGCCACAAGCTCCACCGGCTCCACAAGTTCAGGTGCCAGAGTCACATGTACTCACTGTGGGAGATATCACTAGACATTATGCAGAGCATATGACTTTACCTATTGAGATTAGGGAGTTGTTGACCTTGAATCAGTTTTTGCATCAAAAGAAGCCTAGGGGTGGTGGAGCAGTCAGGATAGAGCCCAGGGCACAACAGGCACCACAGGCTACACGTGACTTTCAGCAGGTTGTGAGCAAGGTCACCTTGCCGCACTTCGATGGCAATGATAAATGCATTGCTAGATCTTGGGTCCAGAAATTGGACAACTACCTATCTTTGAGATTGATGTCGGAGGATGAGGCAATTAAGTTCGCTACACTGCATTTAGATGGGTTAGCACATGACTAGTGACATCACGACATGGTTACTCTACAACACCATCTCATCACTACCTGCCATGACATCATGAACAAACTTATTGAGTGCTTCGATTGGAAGGATCCAGAGCTGTACTTTAGAGAGCTAGCTCAACTCAAACAGGTGGGTAGTTTGGAGACATACATTAGTGAATTTTAGCGTTTGTTTGTGATGGTGCCGAGCATATCAGAGAAGAGGTTGGTCATCTTGTTTAGTGAGGGATTGCTTGAGCCATTGAGAGGATGGATCAAAGCATTTGATCCTCCTACCTTACAGGAAGCAATGAAAAAGGCACGTAGCATGGAGTTTGCGGCCCCAAAAAGGCAGTTTCCGCCTAAATCCATCACTCTACCTATGGATGAGAGCCCTCAACAAGTTGCTGATCAGAAAAATAAATCAGCGATTAGACTTGATGATGAGTCACTTGATGAGTTGAGGAAAAATAAATTATGCTACTGGTGCAAAGGACCCTACAGTAGAGATCATGATTGTCCTATGAGGCCTAAGGGAAAAGAAAATTGTATGGTGTGGTACTTTACTGATGATTCTTATTCTGAAATTTCAGATCAGCAAGCTGATCCAGAGGACATTGAGGTAGGAAGAGCATCTACGGAGTCAAGAAAAGATGCTAAGTTATCTCCTTTGGCATTGTACTCTAGCCTCTACAATCAGGGATCATTCAGAATCAGGGGAGTAGTGAATGGACAACGATGTATCACGCTGATTGATACTGGTGCCACACATAATTTCTTTGACAAGGGTTTGGTGGCTAGGTGAGGACTACAGGTAGAGAACTTTGAGGGGCTTTGGGTAAGATTGGCAGATGGATTCACTCTTACTTGCACCAAGAGGATTCTTGGTCTCACTCTATTGTTGAATGACTATGAATTTCAGGATGATTTCTATGTCGCCGGCATGGGTGAGATAAATATTGTGTTGGGCATGACGTGGCTTCATGCCATTGGAGAATTTTCCCTCAACTTGCAGAAAATGGAGATGAAGTTCGAAGCAAATGGGAGGAAATGTGTCGAGGGGAATAGTTGAAGGGAGTTTGCGTGCCATCTCCCTTAGTGGGAAGAAGAGTAAAAGGAAAGAGGAAGAAATTGAGCAAGTGGTGGAGGAGCATGAGTATTACCAAGAGGAGTATAACTCCATTCATTGCTCCATAGGTCTAGATGAGGGTAGTTTAGACCAACACATGGACAGTGTACAGTTTGTTAGCAATCCCTTATTTGAGACTGATGTTGGTTTGATTCATGACAATCCACTCTTTGAGTTGGTTGACGATATCCCTCTTGACCCACGAGTGGAGTTGAGCAATGATCCCAGAGTTTGGGATCCTTTTTGTGCATCAAGATTCTAGACAAGGCTTACAGATGAGTTTTACAGTGTGTACATGGTGAGGAGTGCATATAGTTTTGCTTTTGATCCACTTGTACATGATTTATATTCGATGCACAATTCTTGTGCGCATGAGTTAGATAGTTGGTATGATGTATTACTTTGCGCAAATGTGGGAAGCAAATCACTTCAGTTTCGAGAGTTGATTCCTCATGATGTTCATACTTCTGAGACACATGATATGGGGGTTGACCTTGGTTATTGTGTTTTACCAGTTGTGCTTATGTTGGTGCTGCAGGAATTAGTTGGAGACTTGAGGGACATTCTACAGATTTTCCCTTAGGACCCAGATGGAGTGGTGTTTCTTTCTAGTGGAAATTGCTTGGGGACAAGCAATTTCAGGGAGGGCGGACTGTAATGTCCCCTTTTTAGTGAGCATTAGAGTTTGGAGGATTAGCTTATTATCAGGTCCTTGTAGGCTAATAATGGTGAATAGAGGGCCTAGTATTGGAGTTATCTAGCTCTTCAGATGGCCATTTGCAGTGTTTATCTCTCCAGTCCCTTGGCATATTCAAAGGTTTCTGGCTTCGTTTTATACACTTACTATTTATAGTAAGTCAGTTGGGTGATAGAGGCCAACCTTACTATTTTTGGCAAGTCACCCGGGTGAGCAAAGGGTTCAGTGAATTACCTCCTGGCATTGTCAGATTCAGTAAATGATGATTAGTGATGGAGTTGTGATATTATAATTATTATTAAAGTAATGCTTTAATAATAATTAATTATTATAAGTGCATATTATAATGTCTTATTTGACTTTATTATAAAGGGGGTATTTAATGCCATAAAGTCAAATAATAAAGTACTGGTTTTAAGCGCACAAGTGAAGTTGTTTCATAAAGTCAACAAAAGCAAATGATTTTAATATATTTTTAATGAGCAAATTATACTCGGGAAATCGTGCCTTTTCCTGGAGGTATAAAAAACATTTTCAAAAAGCATAGAAATTATTCATGATCATTTCTTTCAACACTTGGCTTTTGTTGCTTTGGCATTTGGAGGTGAAACCAAGGGTTTTGCTGCAAATTCAGTCTTGGAGAACGTGGTATCCCGAGGATTGTGCAACGGTGCAACCTATAGGTGTGAGATAGTATCCAAGGGTTGTGGTTTTTAGGTGGCTATCATTCAGTGGTCACATTGTGCATAATAGGGGAGATTATCATCAGAAGATTCAAGGGTTTGTGGAGCAGATTTCAGTTTGTTGAAAGCACAATCATTATAGATCATTTTATTTGCTGCTGCATCTCTTTACCAAGCCGTACTACTGTACTAACTGGGCCATACCATTGTACTTGCTGAAGCCGTACCATCTCTTTGCTGGGCGTGTGAGGTTTAAGGCAGAAACACCTATCTTGTTAGCATCATTTCATCTTCTCTGGGGGCGGCCAGATCATTGCTACCAATTTGCAGCAGTTTGAGGGTGGAGAAATTGTCATATCATGCTAGGCGTCCTTGTATAAGGGTTTCCTAATTGCTGACATACATTTCCAGAAATTTGCAACTTGTCTTGCTTGGAGTTATGGGTATGATTACTTTATTGAGTAAAAGATCGATGATCTGATTTAAATATATAAACATTGTATTTGAAAACTGTAATAAGTCAGATTTAAATTATCTTAGCATTTACTTTAGTATCCCTTTCATTATATTTGAAAATCCATATAGCGTGCATTTCCTAGAAAATTATACTTTCAAAAATGTTACTAGGTATTCAAAATACCACAGTTACAAAACCCAAAGCATTCACAGGCAGATTTACAGTTTAGCATTTATCTCAACAAGGGGTGGGATATTTCATTGGTGCCTTCGTATTTTCAAGATCCGAAGGTTGGAGCCTCTCACTCAAAGAGATCAGTGTCTCTTGCTGAGTTGGTGCTCAATGGACAGGATTGGTGTCTTCTGTGGTTTGGTGCCTATGAAGTTGTAAGAAGTTTTCTATAGAAGCAATATTTTGCTGTGATTTTATCCCTCAAGAGTTTCCATGTAAAATTGTGTGTGCATCTTGTGTTCTCTATTGTTAGATTTTGTTTGTGTGGATACTTTGATTATTGCTTTATGACCGCTAAAGTTATAAATTGAAAAAGTTGGTCTTATATTGATTCATCCCCGCTCTCAGTATAAGTGTGTGTGTGTTTTCTTCAATTGGTATCAGAGCGGGTACCTTCAAAAAAGCCTGACCACTTGAAGGAAAGATCTTAAGAACACACATGGCGAGTCAAGAAGGGTTTTACTCAAGCTGAGCACCATTGTTCGATGGAAACAACTATGCTTTTTGGAGTATGAAGATGTGCATTTATTTGATGGCCCATGGATTTTATATATGGCAATTTGTTGTGGATGGCTATGTGGCACCATTTAGTCAACCAACAGATCAAGCTGAAAGGAGGGCTAGTGAGAACAATGCTAAAGCTATGAATTCAATTTTAAGTGGTCTAATTGAATCAAAATTTGTCAAAGTTATGCAATGCACATCGGCAAAAGAGATGTGAGATAAGATTGAAAGGACTTATGAAGGAGACGACAAAGTGAAAAAGGCAAAGATCCAAGCCCACATGAGACAATTTGAGAGTTTGAAGATGAAGGACAAAGAGAATATTGCCACCTATTTTCTCCGCGTGGATGAAGTCGTAAATACTATTTGTGGTATTGGAAAAAAGATTGAGGATGAGTTTATTGTGTAAAATGTTTTAGGATCTCTACCCATGAGATTTGATGTGAAAGTTTCCGCCATTGAAGAAATGAAGGATCTAAACACTTTGAATATGGATGAGTTACATGCTATTTTTACCGCTTATGAAATGAGGACTGAGAAAGGAACATCATCAAAACAAGAAGCTGCCTTCAAAGCATCAGGAATGATGAAAAACAAAGGACATGTATCAAGTGAAAGTTTGAGTGATGAGGAAGAGGCTAACTTTGTGAAGAAATTCGATAAAGGAACTATCAAGTGAAAAGGTAAGTATACTCTTAAATATTTTAATTGTGGTAATATAGGTCATTTTTCTGCCAAATGTTGATAGGTTGGAAGTGATAGCAGCGAAGAAGTATATTATGACAAGGGAAAAGACAAGGAAAGTTATTATAACAAGAAGTTCACTCAAAGGAAATCTGAAAAGAAGAAGAATTTCTGAAGACACAAGAAGAGCCTATATGTTCAAGGAAGCAATAGTTCATCTGAGGAAAGTGATGAAAGCTTCTCCGAAAGTGATAGAGAAGAAATTCTCTTCATGGCCATGGAAACAAAAGAAGAAGCTCCAAGGTGCGTAGACAAAGAAAATGAAGAGAACGAAAGTGAGAAAGATACTATAGCATATCTTGAGGAAGAACTTACTGTCGCCATAGGCGAAATTAGAAGACTTAAGAAGCAGAATTCAAAGTTGAAAGACCAAATTCGAGAAGAAGGTGAAAAATTCGAAAATATAATTATGGATTTGAAGACTCAAGCAGAAGTAGCCAAATGCATTGAAGATGTTTTAAAAGACCAGCTAAAAACAAAGGAATTGGAGTGTGAATCTTGAATCTGAAATTGTTTCCTCGAGGAAAGAGCTAGAAAAGAATCCTTTCCTTGAGGAAGGAGCTAGAAAAGACTAAAAATCAGCTCAGCAAAAACATAAATTTTGATAAAAGTTCTGAAATGGTAGAGGACCTTATCAACTCACAAAGATCACCATTCATCAAAAGTGGTGTTGGTTTTGATGGCGAAAGTTCACAAACCACAAAGAAGTTGGAAAGTAAGAATTATGCTATGACCCTGGAAAGTTACAAGACAAAGGAAGTGAACAAATAAGATAATAAAAGGGAAGAAAGCAAAAATGAGGCGAACAAAGAGGAAAACATGGAGGATAAATCCTCATAGTTTCAAAGAAAACAAGGACAACCTCATTTGGTCCTTTCCTCAAAAGATGCCACACACAACCAGGTTTCAATATTCTTTCCATGGTTATTGTTTTTCATGTAATCAGTTTGGGTGTAAAACAGTAAATTGGAGAGTTTGCGCAAGGATTGATTTTGAATTCACAAAGAGGAATTCTAATCCATTTGCTCCTGTAATGGATTATAACATCTTATGTCATAAGTGCAACAATTTTGGGCATGCAACATGTTTTTGCAGAACTATTTTTCTTGAGCCTCCGAGACACAATAAGGAGAAGGATGTTTTTGACAAGAATAAGGATGAATCAAACAAGGTTTGGAAAAAGAAGAAAGAACAAGAAATGAAAGAAAAATCCATGCTTGTACAAGTTGCACTACATGCTCAAGATGAGAAAGACAAATGGCATGTTGATAGTGGTTGTTCAACCCACATGACTGGTGACAATTGTAAATTTCTCTTTCTAAAGAAAGTGAATGAATGGTGAAATTTGGGGACAATGCTATGGCAAGCATAAAAGGTAAAGGTATACTTAGTGTAGATAATGGAAGAACTAAAACTAAGGATGTCTTGTATGTTGAAGGATTGAAGCATAATCTCCTAAGTGTGAGTCAGTTGTGTGACCAAGGGCACACCATGTTTCATTTTAGAGGATGTAAAATCATGAAAGATGGAAAATTGATAGTCGATACTTATAGAACAAATGGTAATCTATACATTCTCAATGAAGTCAAAAGTGAAAAATGTTATATGAGGCAAGAAGATGAGAGTTGGTTGTGGCACAAAAGGATGGGACACTTGAATTTTGATAACATTATGAAGATCAGCAAAAAGCAAGCCATAAGAGATATGCTAAACTTAGCAACGCCTTTGAATATCATTTGCAAACAGTTTCAATATGGCAAACAAACAAGGACAAGCTTTAATTTTAAGGAGTATTCTACATCAAAACCTTTGGAACTTGTTCACACTGATTTGTGTGGGCCAACAAGAACGAAAAGCTTGCAAGGTGAGTTAGTTTATGTTGTTGATTGATGATTATTCCAGAATGACTTGGGTAGCTTTTCTTAAAGAAAAATCCGAAGCAATTGAGAAGTTTGAGGCATTCAAAGCCTTAGTAGAGAATGTAATAGGGTTGAAGATCAAATATCTTAGATGTGACAAAGGAGGAGAATTTACGTTAAATGAATTTGAAGAATACTATGAAAGGCATGGGATAAAGAGACAATATTCAGCTGCAAGAACTCCACAACAAAATGGAGTATTTGAGAGAATGTTTAGGACATTTCAATGAATGGCAAGAGCTATGCTAAATGAGTCCAAGATATCTAATGCTTTTTGGAAAGAAGTGGTTCATACAATTATCTATATTTCAAATTGAGTATAAATTGCTATGAATAACAAAACTCCATATGAACTTTGGAAGGGAAGGCCTGCATTAGTAAAATACTTCAAGGTGTTTAGAAGCAAATGCTATATAAGAAGAGATAAGAAAGATTTGGGAAAATTCGATTCCAAAAGTGATGATGGTATCTTCCTTGGATATTCCACAAGGTGCAAAGCTTGTAAATGCTATAACAAGAGATTGTGCAAAGTTGTTGAAAGCTGTGTTACACAGGGATGCGTCCCCACCCTTGAACCCTACGTCCCTATCCCCTATGCTATTTCGGGGACAAGGGGATGTTAGGGGACATCCCCCTCCCCCCCAATTTTGAGAACTCAAGAAACATTTCAAAACACGTCCCCTTTTCAAAAACAGCTGCAAAAATTAAGGGGACGCCTAATCGTCCTCGAGACAGTTGGGGACACCTTAGACGTCCCTCGACCGTCTCGAGGATGGCTAGGCGTCCCTTGCGGCGTCCAAGGCATGAAACAACAAAACACTAAAAAAACATTTATGTTTTTTAACTTTTCATTGGGCAGAAAAGGGGTATGGGGGTCCCACAAACAATGCCACGCCCCTTATACAACTAAAATTGCAAATCATTCATTCATTGTCAAATAGCAAGCAGTAAGCCGTCATTTGCAAAGTTAAACAACAAGTGTGCCTAGGCGTTGGAGTTTTTTGTATGCTCAAGCTCAATGTTGCAGGGACATAGGAGGTTTTGCTTGTTCAAGGTGCAAATTTGAAGCTTGATCAATAGTAGTCTGAAGGTATGCAATCTGCTCCTTTTTTTTCTAGTTTTTTAGCTTGTTTCAGTCAGATAGGGTTTGTAATTTTGTAAGTTTTAACTAGTTTTTATTTTAAACTTTAAAAAATGTTTTGGTTTCAGATTTTCAGCTTGTTATCTCAAACACTACAAAATGAGCACCAACAATAATGACAGTGATAACATGAATAAGGGCAATGAAGAAAATGAACTTGAGCTAAACAAAACATTAATGGAGTTAGATCCTTTTCTCATTCTGAAAATCCAAACTCAGCTTCTATTGGAACTCCAAAACACTATTTTGCATGCCCTACACCATCTCTTCAAAAATTTGCAAAAGGCCCTTTCAACCCCAAAAAACCATTGCTTCAATTTTCCACCAATTTAATTGTCGATAAGAGTAAAAATGCAAGAGGCAACATGCATTGGCTATGTCATATTTGCAATACTGATTACCATGGGAGCTATACTACGGTTAGAAACCATCTATTGGGTGAGAGTGGACATGGGGTTAGAGTTTGTGAAGATATAATATTGGAATAGTGGGTTTTAATGGAAAATTGGTTGGAGTGAGTGAGGACAAAATCATTGGTACTACTCACAATAAGAAACGAGCATCTATTGATTTGCGTGACTATTCCAATGTATCAGTTGGAGAGAGTTGTGAAAGAGAGAAGATTTATGAGAATGATGACTTGTTCAATGACTGATTATTTCTGAGGATATCTTCTAAATATTTAGTATTGGTGCATATCTATGTATATTGCCGAGTTGACTTAATTCATTGGTCAAAAAGATTCCCGTTCCAATTCCGTGGTTTGTTGCTTGTGTGGGTATTATCAATTTTTCTTAGTGCATATCCCACCTGTTCTATTGTTAGGATATATACAAAGGCAACCCAATGATTGATTATTCCCAGCGGCTAAGACATGTGATCTCTTATCGGTTATACCATATAACTCTTTGGCGTTTAATATTATCCTTGGTGTGATTGAAAGGAAATATTGGCTATAAATTCATAAGTCAAAATTGATGGTCAGAGCTATTACTCTTGCTTCAAATTTGTAATCAACGGCATACAAAGGTAAACATCATCGGGCCTCATATGTAGCGATTATTATATCAAGCCGCCTAAGTCGTAGTGGTTAGGTCCGTCGCCATTAGGGTTCATCGATTGGTGAAAACATATGGGATACAATAAGCTATAGCTGGAAGAAGAAAATAATATGTTGTCGTTTTATATGTCAAATTACCTCTATACAAGTTGGCTGGTGCAAGAGCACGTGCACGGACAGGTGATCAACACCACCCAAAAATATTGCTGGTTTGATTTTCTTCAAATTTTGGTTTGTTTTGTTTGGTTTTCCTCTCTTCAGACAGTGCCTAAACCTCTTAAATTTGATGCTTTAACGAGATATGGAAGAAATGTTGTCTCATGAAATGTTAAGCAAATGTAATTGGCTGGTGTAAGATCAATCTATTTGATCTTTACCAGCAATCTCATGAGGTACATGAAATGTTTAATCAAATGCCTCCATTTCTTTTTGAAATATCAATGACTGGTTATGCACAAAGTGAAATTGTTGAGCAGTAGCTTGTCAACACCGCTTAATGGGAACTTAGCCTTGGTCGATGTAGAAACTGGATTGGTCGCAGCCTTAGAGGCATTCAAACTTGTACATTGGTAGATGTAATGGCAATCCACAACCTATGCTTGGAAGATTTGGAACAACAGTTTTGAATAGATGTAGTTGCAATTACCTTGGTTGATGTGTATGCTGATTGACAAAGTGCCTCAAAGGAAGTGATGTCTCATGATTATGGAATGGGACTATTCAACCATCGAATTGGCATTTGAAAAGGCATCGACATATTTAAAATTCATTAAAGAGTTAAATATTTAAGTGGATGATCTAATCGGCTTTTTCACCTTCAATACAAATGTATGGGAAGGCCGATAGGCAAAAGTGAATTGGCCAAAAACAAAATTAATAAGGCATCAAACCAGAATGTAAAGAATGATGCAGCAAAGACAAGAAAAGTGTGCAGGAAGAAGTGAGTGGAAGAGGGTGCTAGAAAGTGAAGAGGCTGATAGACTATGAAAGGTCGATAGTATTGAGAGGTTTAAAAGTGGAGTGCAGAGTTGGAAAGCTAAGTAGAACCCAAATTGGGGCGGTAGGAATTTAGGAACAGCAGTGCCATTTATATGGGCATGTGATGAATTAAGAATAGAGGCTGCATCTCAAAGGATAAAGGTGTGTTAGTGTGTGGAGGTGACGCTAGGAAGAGCAACTGGAAAATAACAAAGGTCTCACAGAGAGGGACAAAAATTGGGTGATGAAAGATGGAGAGGGAATGTTTATTGGAAAATCAAATGTTGTGTAATTATTGAATGCTGGTTTAAAATTCTGATTTGATTTAAAACAATGTTATGATCATTTGAAACCATATTTATTGAATTGATTTTGTTACCTTCAACTCTATAAATTCTGTGTTTGTGAGTGAATTGGGGACATAGAGATAGTGCTCTTGTGTCATTGGCATACATTATAGGGAGTAGTTGCATCATATAAAAGGGAGTCGTCTCAAATCTTGTCAGTTGCTGACCATATCCGCCGGTGGAGAAAATGATTATTGAGGTCGATGATTAAAGGAGTCTTCCTTATACTTTACAAGTGCCGTGGGATTTTGATAATAGTATCATATCGTAGGAATGAAGAATTATTGATGACCCTCTTAATATCTGCCATTGATAGTATAGTCTGCCGCTCCATTAATTGATGTCTGCTATATGTTGTGGTTGAATATGGAAAAAGGATCGAAATGATTCTGAGGTGATAACATCCAAAGCAATAATTAATTAGTAACAATATTAAAGAGATGATTAAGTTGGGAAATGAGACAGCCTTTGGCAAGGAAAGGATACGTTGGAAAGCTATGACCTTCCTCTCCAATGTGTATATAAAAAGAGAGATATGTTTCAAAGCATTACATCATGGTATAGATTTTCAGACCTCTTATGAGCAACAAATATTTAATCATGGAAGCATATTTTCCAAAGACATAATTTAGAGAAGGCTCCAAAGATAAATTGCATATATATAAGGATATTAATCAGATTCAAGGCCTATTAATTTATCATCAATAGGCAGATTGTAATGTCCCCATTTTGCGAGCACAGAGTTCGTAAGGATTAGCCTATCATTTGACCCTCGTAGGCTGACAAATGTGATGAGAGGGTCTTCCTTGGCAGTTATCCAGAGTTTCAAGACCTTACTCCTCCAATTGATTCAGGTTTGGGCCTTTGCAGGGACTCATAGAGTGATATTCAGGCACTTACTATTTATAGTAAGTCAGGCCGACAGGGGTTACTATTTTTGGCAGGGCACCTGGCTCAACTAGTCTTCTCAGTTTTGACCCAATTTGACAGTTTGTTGAGCAAACGAAGAATTACGGAGCATTTAATAATAATTAAATGATTATTATTATGACTTTATATTATAAAGTCACTTTAAGTGAAATATTAAAATATTAATTATTAATGGCAAATTATAAAGTATTTAATACTTTATAATAAAGGAGCATTATTATTATTAAATTAGTATTTGTTACTCATTTAATATGGACGCCATATATTAATAATTTGCCTAAGTCTCTAAAAGGGCGAATTATTATATTATTAAATGCAATTAAGTTGATTTTTTGAAAAGGGTCGAACTTTTGAGGAAAAAGATATATATTTCTCTTCAAGACAAATCAAACTCATTAATGATATGATTATTCAACTTTGTCTTTTATTGAGAGCTTTGGAGTTTGTGAGAAACAAGGGTTTCTGCAGATTACCAGCCATTGGAGAACGAAAACTCTTCGATGTGCAGCAATCTGAGGTTGTGAGAGATCAGCTGAAGAGTGCTATCAGAGTGGCTTCATTCAGGAGCTATACTTGTGCTTAAATTTGAAGAACTTATCGAGGGTTTGAGTGTTGAAAGTTTAATCTATTGCAGACCTAAGGTATTCATCATTGGCAGCCATTATCAATCAGATTTCAAGCTTTTATTTGCTGCTACAGTAAATGCTATAGTGACGTGCTACAGTGTCTCGCTACAGTGACGTGCTACAGTGTTGCGCTACAGTGACGTGCTACAGTGTTGCGCTACAGTGACGTGCTACAGTGTTAGGGCTTCTTTATTGGCTTGTAGCTGGGCGTAGCATTATTCTATTTTCAATCTTGCAGTGATATCTTGGGTTTGGAGTGAGAATCAGAGGGGTTGTTGCTGCTTATAACCTATTTGTTGGAGCTTTCAAATAAAATATTTGCCAAGACTTTGAGGTTGAGACAATGTTGTTGGAGTGGATTGCAAGCTGATTCACAATGACATTCATCAGATTTTAAGGGAGTATATCAGATGCAGGGGCGGCATTCATAGAGGGCACAAATTCATCAAATATTGGGAAGTCTTCAACAGCATCAAGGCTGCTGCATTTGTTTCAGGCATATCTATTCGTGATCAGGTTCTCTCATGCATTCCTTAGTGTTTGATTTGCTGTCTTACACAGCAAATTATATTGTAGTCATGTAATTGCATTCGATGTAGTAGCTGTTTCAGGACAACAAGGGCATAATCATTTTTTGGCATTGCTTAGTTTGGCCTAAGGGAAGAACAACATTGGTATTACTTGTAATCTTTCATATCAGATTTGTATCAGCATTGTAAGGAGATATTACATCAATTAAGGAAGGGATATGTTGCATAACAAAAGTTTGATGTAATGCCTATGATTAACATTGTTCTTGATAGCATAATCAGTTGTATGCCAAGTGTTTGTAAAAATGTATCTTGGCTGTAGGTGCATTCTTTAGATGTAGAAATCATTTTTGTGCATTGGAGAAGATTGAAAAGAAGTCATATGTGCATTTAGATTATAGTTTAAACATTGTAGTGCTGTCTCATAAACATTGGAAGCATTTGATCATTACTTTTCAAGCATATAATCAGATTGAAACCACAGACCAGCTAGCTAAAAGTTTACATCAGAAGTGTTTGACTAAATTCATTGAGCTTCTAATCAGCCTTTTTGAGTCAGCTTAGGCTAGGCTCATCACACAGATATATATATATATCCAAGGAAATCATGACTATAAAGTATAAATCAGAAACAGCTCTTATATCTATTTTCTAATTAATATTTGAACCTAACTTCATTATTCAAAATTTGTTTCATTTATAATTTGTAAACTCAATTCATCTTAACAATATTGGATGACAATCTGTGAGTAAAACTAACAAGGAATTAATCATCGGGTCAATACTAGTTGTCAACTGTAGAACAAACACTTTACATATTTCTCTTTCAATTAGCCATGCTCTATTGATTCTTCCTAACACCAACAGTCCTGCTAAGTCAAATGAAGGGATAAAAGAAAAATAAATAGGAAAGTTCAGCTTTGGATAGTTATATGGTTTGGTTTCCTCTAGATTTTGAGAATCATGAATTCAATGAAAATTGCTTGAATGTTGCTGTTGTTCGCATTTCTGGAGTTTTTATACTTTTGTTTTGACATAATTACCAGTGCGCTCATTAACAGGAGAGGAGAAAGATTGAGAGTGATCTCTTTGGAGGAAACCTTCGAGGAGTTGCAGCAACAAATGCTTTAGAGCTTGGAATTGATGTGGGTAACCTTGATGCAACCTTGCACCTTGGCTTCCCAGGCAGTGTTGCAAGGTTAGTAATTTGTTTAGTTTTTTAGGGGCTAATTCTCAGAGAAATTATATCTTATTAATTGTGAATTATAACTCCATTGTTTTTGGTTCACGTCTTAAATACCAATTGAGAATATTTTGTAATTCAACTTTTCTATTTGATTACAGTTTGTGGCAGCAATCTGGAAGAGCAGGGAGGAGGGAAAAGCCTTCCTTGTCTATTTATGTGGCATTTGAAGGACCACTAGATCAACACTTCATGAGATACCCTAATAAACTTTTCTCAAGACAAATTGAACATTGCCAAGTAGATGCTTATAATAAACAGGTTATTATTCAAAACAAAATTTGAATTAGTTTAGGTGATGTACTAAATCCAGATCCTTCATATAGTGATTAAAACATATACTGGAAAGGGCAACTAAAATGACAAATCGTATTTGTCGTGCATGACTTATGCTTAGTTATATTATGCATTCATTTTGCTTTGCGAATTCTTTCTTTTGAACTTTGGATTGTGATATGATAAAGGTGGTAAAACAACATCTAGCTTGTGCTGCTTTGGAATACCCTATTCATGTGGAACATGATGAGGAGTATTTTGGCTCTGTATTACATGATGCTATTTTGGATCTTACCCAGAAAGGATATTTAAGTAGGCCTTCCAATGGCGTACTGAATGATGAATCTTTACACTACATTGGGCAGGAGGTAGCCATCTGTTTTGTTTTTCTTATTATGCATTGTACAGTACTTGTGTCGGTTTTTGTAGTATGTACTTCTTGTAGTCACCAATATAATCATTCAAATATTTGTTTGTAGAATACAAAATACATATTCAAATTTGGCTTATTTTTTGATGATCAGAAACACCCTTCCTATGCTGTCAGTATTCGGGCAATAGATCCGGAGAAGTACAGTATAATAAATCAATCTACAAATGAAGTAATAGAAGAAATTGAAGAAAGCAAAGCCTTCTTCGAGGTATGCCACTAAAAACAAGCATTCTTGATTCAAAACATTTCAGACTGTTAACTACTCTTATGGCTTGATCTTTGTCAAATTTTAAATGTGCATTATTGGTTATCCTTCTCATTGCATTATAGCAATAATTCCAACTTTTTAAGATATACGAAATATATTATTTCCTTGTATTTGAAAATTGAAATTATTGTGTTTCTTATGATGGTTATTTATCTATTTTTTCTGTTAGTCCCTTCTCACTAGTTGTGTGCTTCTAAGATTGGTCCTTGACTAAGGAATATTATACAAGCAAGTAAAGGAGCTTTATGAGGATGCTATTGCCTTTAAGTTGACTACCGTTCTAAATTTAATTGTGATCTTTGTTTATACAGCTCTGACCTATTTTATCTTTGTTTGGTGTATGTTTGTAGTAACCAAAGGTTGACTAGGCATTGGGTATTGTAATAGTGCTTATTTAAAGAAATTGGCACAGATTGATGTGGATGATATCTATATTCGAAGAAAACTAGACATAAAGATCTAGCATGGTCTTAGATGTCTTTCCTGTTATGAACCATCAAACAAACCCTATCTTAACAATCAAATAACCAAGGTCATGGTCTTCAACAGCTCCAATGGATCTTTATCCAAGTTTAAGTCTGACTGACAGCCTGTCGAAATAACTAAGGCTTATACTTATTTTTTCAGAATGAAGTTCAGTGGACCATCTTTCCATTTGAAACACGCCTCTTAAATGCATCTTTGTAAGGGATATACCTCACTTTCATTCTTGGAGTGCTAGTGTTTTCATATACATATTCTAGGATATCCCTTCAATGCAGTTATTAAGCCTACTATTTTTTATGGTTTTGAGATTTGATGTCCTAGATTGAGGTCTTCTTGTTGTGCTTGTATAGATGGGGTCCACAATCTCATGCTTTGGTGTATGCTTGGTTGCAACATATAGCTCCTCAGTTCATCATTTAGACAGAGAAAACCACCCAATAGCTTCTCCTTGAATGTGTATTCAAGATCACTTTCTATACCACAAAACCCTTGGGTGATTCATCTTTAGTCCATGAGAGATACCAGTACTTGGCAGTTTGTTCATAAAATAGGATTGCCTCTTCAAGAAACACTAGATTCTGGTGTTGTGATACTTCGAGAGTAGTCCGCTCCTTCAATCCATTGACATCTCTATTGTATTCCTCCATTTAGGTGTTACTTAGATGTACCTCCTCGTTTTCTCCCTTCGAAAGAGATCATTAATGAAATTGTTAGAGAGGACATTCATCAACATTGCATCCAAGTCACTTGGGACTTTTCCTCTACAAATGATTAGCACCAAGTTGGATTTCTATGTTGAGCATTTCTTGTGTAGTGCAAATAGCATCATCATCATATTCAATTTGACCTTTTCTAGTATCATTGGTCATATGGCTTGAGGATTCCCCTTGGCCAAGGGTGCGCTCTCACCAATAACATGTTGAAACAAACTACTTGTCTTACGGAATAAGAGGGTCTACCATCTTTTCTCCTATAGGAAGCTGACATTGGGAACCACTTATATATAGGAATCCTATGTTGATCCATAAGGATTTGAGAAAAAAATAATGTTCTTTAACAGGATGAAGTTTTTCCTGAATTGCAAGTTGTGAATCTCACCATAGGAACCAACAAATATAATCCACCAATTTCCCTATAGTTGCAGTTTTGCAACTGCTGCTCTGTTATTGAAAGGGTAGTTTTGTTTTGATGACAAACAAAAAAAATAAAATTGAAATGATTTGTAATGACCCAATCTCTTCTAGTTTGAGCAAGAACACCTTTCAGAGCACAGTTAGGATCTTCTAACACCTTTAAGAATATGCGGAGATTGCTATTCACATTATCGAAGGCTTGGTGAGAGTGTTGTAGTAATCAGATTAAGGATAAGTTTGTTGTACTAAGGATCAACAACTTGACAAAAGATACAAGACTTGCTCAAACTCACCTAAACTCAGCAAGTTCCAAGGCAAATAGGCTTGAGCAAGTCCTAGAGACCTAGATTCAACTCCCTTTGTGACTGGTCACCCTGTTGTAGAAAAACCTAAATACTCACCATTCCTTTTGTTGGTGATTGGAAATGATTCCAAATGCTACCAAACATGCCAAACACACTATATAAAATACCAAATGAGTGCAAAAAAATGTGATTATCAAAAACAACTGTTGAGTTTGAGTCAAAAATCAGCCAAACAAGTTCGATTCTTGTAACCATGCTTGACAATAAGCACAAGGACAACAAATTGTTGTATCTACTCTTTGTACTTGTTTGTTTGGAATCAAATATGTTTCGGTAGATGAGCAATTGCTGCTCTGGTTTTTCTCCTTCCTAAAAATCTAGTATTTTATATTGAATCTTGTCTTATTTACATATGTTAATTTTTGTTTGCACAACTTTCTATCCTCTTGAAAATCATTTGAATAACTCAAGTAGAATAGTAATTAATTTTGGTGGTCTTGAAAGTTTCTACCATAGCAGCAAAAATCTTTTGGGGAAAAAATCGGCAAACCAAAAATATAAGATTTTTTCAAAAAATTGGGAAAATTTTGAAAAAAATAGATTATCAAAAAATGTAAAAAAAGGAGAAAAACCTACTATTTTTTAATTTAAAGGCATTTTAATAGCATAGAGATATAAAGAGATAATGAAAATGGGAGCATGGATCTAGGGTGGCAGCCCCTAGCATGGTCAAGGGGCAATGCCTCTCACGGGGGTCTAGTCGACGACCAATGGGGTCAAGGGGTAGTGCCCCTCACGGGGGTCTGGAGGCAATGAATTACAATGCCACTTCCACAAGCCATGTCATATGTACAAGTTGCCTCATCTCAAGAGATTTTGGCAAGGTATGCAACAATAACATCTAAGTCAACACACTTAAGAGTTAGATCCTAATTCCTCGTCACTCCCTCATTGTAATATAAACTTTTATAGAAAAACAACTATATATTTTTGAAAGTGTTTTGTCTCTTTTAACGAAGTGGTCACTTTTAAATTGTTTTATTAATCCGTTAAATGATGTCCTCCAAGTGTCTTTTTGGAAAAGACTTTGTATGAGTTTTGCTCATGAAGAAACTATAATTTATTAAGTGGGACATGCCTGAAATTTTAGTCCAACTTGTCTGCAGACTCACACTCGTCGTGCTTTTTATGCAGAAAAGAAACCCTAGTTCACTGCACAAAAATGCCCACTGAAGTTTAAAAAAAAAGCCCATTGAAATGCATTAAAAAATGTCACATTTTTAATGCAGAGATGAAACCCTAGTTTGCTGCACAAAAAACCCACTGAAATCTAAAAAAGCCCATTGGAATGCATTATAAAACATTGAAATAATGCATTAGTATTACTGCACATGAATGGACCCTGAAATCATTTTTAAAGAAACCAAAAAATGAGTTAAACCAAGTCAAATTCACTAGTCAACAATTGTTCTAAAAAATCACGAATTTAACAAGGAAAAAAGTTGGCAAATACACCATTCCATGATTAATCTTTCCTACAAATAAATTGAATCAGACATCCTATAAATTTTCCTGCTGAATATCTCAAATCTGATCCCACTCTCCTTGCAGCTAAAATAGGAGTTATGCACATTAGAAGACATTCATATTTCTTTTATTAATTCATATGCTTTTTTTTTTATCGCCAAAACCTATACACAAGTATGAAAACATAATACAAAAAATACTGGCTTTACACCCAAAGGGTCAAATGCAAGATGGAAACCTCCTATATTTTGTATGGCTCTTTCCTAGCTATTGGTTTGATAAGTACTTGTAATTATTAATTTAGTTTGTTATTTTTAGGTTCTTTTCTTGTGCCGGGGTGATAGTCCAATTCATCTTCTACTTGGATAATATTGCTGTATGAAAGAATATACTAAAATCTTGCTTTGTACTCTAAATCCATGTCATGGGACTTTCTAGCTTAATAAAATGTTCATCATCAGTAGTTGTTGCAGCTTATTGGTGTTAATTATCTTAATGTTGATTTCATTGGTATGTTGGCATTGCAAGATTCTTTGTTAAACTGATTCAACCTTGATTTTATTGAATATCTTGCATGTCTTTCCACTCTTGTGTCATTAGTGCAGTTCATCAACCATTATATAAGGCAAAACTTGATTGGAGTAATTTTATTTTGTTGATCTTTGTAAAATTCTTCCTTTTGAAGATCCTGTTTATGTACAGTGGTATACTATTTTCAGACTGGAAGTCTTCACCTTTGGTAATAGCCCATTCTCCTTTCCCAAGATCAAATTTCAAAATCCCACGAACCTCCTTTATAATTTCCATTTAATATTGCTTAAGCTTTGGATGATCTGATTGAAATTGAACATTCAAAGAAATTTGGATCTGTTTGCAGGTGTATGAAGGTGCTGTGCACATGCATCAAGGGAAGAAATATCTTGTCAAGAGTTTAGATCTTTCTGCAAAGGTAGCTGTGTGCCAAGAGTCAGATTTGAAATACTATACCAAAATTCGTGACTTCACAGATATTCATGTAATTGGTGGTGACCTTGTAAGTGCTCCAAATTTCTGTTTTCTTTTTCCCTCCATTTGTACTCATAAAATTATGTGAAGGAAATGCCAAGTAGAAACTTACTTAGCTTTCAAAATAGCTACATCAATATTGCAAATTCATTCCTTTCATTATGGAGAAAACCAATGCTGTTGATGTGAGTTATCTTGAACGCTGGTGTGACTTCTCCAAAAGGCTAGTAGTTGTGCACACCTGATTCATGGTTTCATTTGTAGCCTAATGTGTTTAACCTATATGCATGCATTAGATGAGCTTATTTACTTCCATTTTTACATTTTTAAATATAACTAATTTGCTGATAAGAAGCCAGGCTAGCATAGTTACTGGGGATAATTGTAAAGGCAGAAAAATAGTCAGATGGACAATCAGACACTGCAATGTCATTGCTGATGTCTTAAATGACATCAGATGAGTTATAATGTTGTCATACTGAATTGTTTATGTTATTTCTGATTGCAAACTATCATCCATTATCTCAAGTATGCACTTGATAGCTTTTATGTGGCATATAAGCCAAGCTAGGGATGCAACAGCACCATGCCCATGGAAAACCTCATTTCCTTTGGTTTTGCTAGCTTAAGTTAAAACTCTTCCAAGTTGCCTCCTCTATTGGTTTAACTTTACTATAGCAGTCAAGTGGTGCTGCTTTACTTATCCATTTCTCGATTTTCTTGTTCTTTTTCTAATTTTGACTCAATCATAATGTTGATTTTTGACATCACTCACTTTCATAGATGAAGGAATAATATTTTCAAATCCTGATAGGTACTTCTTTAGGAAACTTGTATAGGATATTGGATGTATCTTGACATGAGGTGGTAGATGGAGTTTGCAAGGCACTTCATTTTTCTTCTCCAATATTATAAATGGTCCATGATATCTAGGGGATAGTTTACTAGATTTTCGTAGAGAAAGATTACTATTGGATTTGATTCTTAGATCCATCTTATCTCCCTTGCCCAAAGATTGAGTTCTATGTTAATTTGTGTATAGACTGTTTCTTACTTGAGCTCTTTATATAATTATTTTCCAATCAGTCTTTCATGCATTTCTTGTAGCATCTGGTCTAGTACTTATATTTTACCCTTGAAATTTTGGAGATCTATAGTAATTGATTTGATAGATCTGTCTGAACCATATGTTGCTTTGAAAGGTGAGTCTGTGGATGACAAACACTATCATTGTAAGTGAATTATTTAAAGAGCAATTTCTCATCCCAATTTGAGCTTGGTTGCAACACACTCTTTTAAATTATCTTTCATTAATTGATGACTCTATTTATCCACCTAATTGAGGCCAATAGTTTTTGAAATATATTTTATTTGAAGTCAATGGCGAATTTAAAGTCTATTAATTTATGTTCTTTGGTAATCTATTTCTAGAAAATATTTGTGTTTAAGGATAATTATAAGCTCTAAGCCATTATTGGTAATTCCACATGTTGACTCTAAAAGCTATAGAACCCCATATCCCTAAAGGAAAATCACACCCAAGCCCCAGGGGATGCTAGCTTAGGATGAATGACTTGTTGCTTATGGTTAAGTAGGGGGACAGTCAAGGACCGGTTCATGAGGAATGGTAACTCCTTTAGGCTTTTCTAGGCCAAGGGTGTTCCCTGAGGTTGCAAGGGTGTTTTTCAAACCAAACATGACCATAAATTTTTAGTGCCCATAGTTGCACCAGAAGGCTATCTTGTGGATATGCTCCTCTTGGATGTGAATCTAATGGTAACCTAATCAAAGCTCTATCTTTGAGAAATAGATCACTCCATGAAGCTCATCTATCAATTCATTGATCTTAGGAATTGGGTATCAATTCTTGATAGTCTTCCTATTCAGCACTCTATAGTTGATACATATTCTCATTGTGGCATCTTTCCTCTTTACAAGGACTATAGAAGAGGCAAAAGGACTTGAACTAGGCTTGATTAGCACCATGTACACAAGTTTCTCTATTTCCTTCTCAATTTCCTCCTTATACCTCCTGGGATGGTGATAAGGGGTGGTAATGACAAGCTTAGCACTCTCCTCCAACTCAACATGTTCAAAATTACTGTCAAGTGGTCTCCCTGGAAGAATGTCGTAGAAAACCTTGTTGCTTGTTCAAGATATCTTGCACATTTGCATGGTATGCTTTTTTTCCTTCAAGAGAGTTTGTCATTGATGCTAAGCATTGCATTGCCCATTCTACATGTCCATGACTTAAAATTCTCTCCATTCTTTTTCCAGATACAATTCTTGGAACTCCATTCGTCATTCCACAAAGCACCGCTTCCTTTCCTTCAAATTGGAACTTTATTTCCATGGTTTGGAACTTTTGTGTGATTTCTCCCAATGAATTCAATTATTGAATACCCAAAACCATGTTAGTGTCTCCTATACTAACCACATAGAAGTCATACTTCATATTGTAATCTCCCAAGGCAAGGTTTAATTGGGAGATCTTTTTGGTGCGTTGTATAGAGAAGTCATCAATGACCATCACATTGAAGCCTTTGAGCCTTCCATTTTAAGACCTTGCCTCACCACTAAACCTTCATCTATGAAATTATGAGTAGCACCAATATCAACGAGTACAATGATTGATCGTCCTCTTAGAACACCACAAATTCAAAAAGGATTGTACCTTGGAGTACTAGAGAGCTTAGCAAGGGCGCTCCCGGAGATTTCTCTTTCCTCCTTTGAGTTGTCTTCTTCTTCAATCCCCAATTTAGGTTCTTCTTCTTTGCTCTATAGCTCAGGTTCTTCAACACCCGACTCATCTTCAAAGACTACCTCAATGTAGTGCACTTGTCCCTTTTTAAGACATATATGTCCCAATGACTAAGGATCTTTGCAAGTGAAGAATAGCTTTTTCCTTCTCGACTCATTATTCGCATCTAGGTCTTTCCTTGATGGGTAGTTATGGGCTGATGTACCTTCTTATGAAAAGACTTCCTCAAAGGGATGTTCTTTTTTTAAGCCTGTTCCTTGGCATAGAGATCTCAAATGCCAAAGCCCTCTTGATTGCCTCTTGCAAGGAAGGTGGTTCAAAGGATTTGACCAATTCTTTGAGAGATTCAATTAATTCCTCGATGAAGAGCATAGTCAATCTCCAATCTATAATATCAGGTACCATTATAGATAGTTTATGAAATTCTCTCAGAGAATTTTCTACTAATCCTTATTGTTTAAGCTAAGCCAATTCTTTGAAATGTATGTCAGGATCCCTTTTGTCAAACCTCCCAATTAGTAGCTTCTAGAACTCGTCATCTGAGTTGTGGCCTTGAGTGATCAATCCATGGTACTACCATTCATGTGCAATACCCTCTAGATGTAATCTTGCTAACTTGAGGGTTAGATACATGTCTAACTTCTACACCTATGCAACACAAGAGTGCATTTGTTGGGCACATCATAGGTGGCAAATGTCAACTTTCCCAATGTATGTTGCACATCTTATTGGAAAGCTAGCGGTCTAGGTTCAGTTCTAGGGCCATTCTTACTTGACTTCTTCAAATTTGTGAAGTTGGTAAGAGACATTCAGCTTGGATTTCCTTTGGACTCTGGAAGGGCTTGGTACTTAGCATAAGAAGTTGTAAAGTCATCAATAATTGGGCTTTGAGCTTCAAGTTTAGGAACCTCTTGCTGTCTACAAAGGAAAGTAGGTTGGAAAGGTCTAATGGATGAGATAAGGAAAGTATTTTGGTTGTTTGTAGGAGCAACATTAAGATAGTTAGCCCCAAAAGTGCTTCCTTCACCATTCTATTGTCTATGCACATTCATGTTATTGTCCATCTTGTGAAGCATTTGTCCCAACATATGCAGAATTGCATCAAACTTCCTTTTTTACTTGGGCCTTAGGACTCTCTCCCACATTAGTTATCTTGTTGTTTTCTACCATAATACTCCATTATAGAAAAGCTTCTAGAGGAAGAGTTCCTATTTTTGGATTCTCTATAGCTGTTTTTTTATTTCTCTATGTTAGTACTTGACTGCTTTGTTGTAATGCATAAATTTTTTGCATGCAAGGGATTAGCTCTAAAAAGAACAAGTTGACAAGATCATCAACTCTGATACCATTGTGATGTCCCGAGGTTAATTATGTAGCAATTATTTAGTAAAATCCTCAACAAATGTGTAGTATTTGGGACAATTAAATTTTGGGTTTAAGTATTTTAATTAAAACTTGTTGATGAAACACACGCTTATACTTGGGGGGGTGGGGAGGGCGGTGAATTAGTATAAGACAATCTATTACTTTTTCAAAACTTAACAACTATAGCAATATCAATCACACAAGATCTAACAATTATGCAAAACAAGAACACATGATTTACATGGAAACCTTTTGGGAGAAAACCACGGCAATATATTGCTTATATAGAACTTCTCTTACAAACTTCGTAGGCACCAACCCATTGGAGACACCAATCCCCATAATTGAGCACCAACCCAATAAGTGACACCAATCTCTTCTAATGAGAAGCACTAACCTCCCGATATCCTCAATTAGGCGGTACCAACCTCCAAATGAATATTATGTTTGCCTTCTTGAGTATAGCTACTTCAATATGCTTCACAAATCTGCCTTAATACCTTCATAACTATATGCTATAAACTCCCTTACCACTCTGCTCAAAATCCTTCATAAAACTGCTCACAACTTTGGCATAAATCTGCAATAAAATACCTCAAAAGGTCTGCTCAAATCTTCAACAAATTTTGCTTTGTAAATCTACTATGAATGATGTTCTATAAATCTGCTCTTGAGTCTCTTTCAAATCTATCTTAAACTGCTATAAATCTGCCTTAAAGGTCTGCTCCAAATCACCTTTAGATCTGCTCACAAACTTCTTTTAAATCTGCTCTTGAAGTCTGATTTTAATTTTAGATCTGCTCTAAATAAGAATGATATTCAACGATACTTTCAAATGCACTCCGCAAACTCTCTTAAATACCCTTATCATGCCCCTTCAAATACCTCTTCATCCAAGAGATGTGTCTCTCCCAAAGAGGTTGGCCAAACTTTAAATATAAATATTTTATTTTAAATATTAAATCCCCAAAGTAGGGTGCCTCTATGAGGGGGGTTGGCCTCATCAAATAATTTAATTGCAATTTATTTTCACCACTTTAAGGGTCGGCCAGCATTGATAGTTAATGGTTTAACTTTGTCTTGCATATAATGAAGAGGGTCAGCACTATTAATAAACATGGATTTAATCCAAATTCATTACTGCCATATTTTGAACGAGGTCACCCATAATTAGAGTGCTGCCATATGAATAACATGAGCTAAAGAATACTCTTGTTAACATGCAGTGAAAAAAAACCCGGATAATAAAAAAAGAGCTCTATCACCTTCTTTGTTGAAGAAGCTAACTCCAAGGATGAGGAGGGTGAAGATATCACTAATAACACTGGTGATGAGGAAAACATGACTGTTAACAAGCCCGAAGCTGGTTCTGAGCCTGCCAGTGCGAGAAAATCCAATAGGTTGGCCGGCAAACAAAGGCCAAAGGTTATTATTGATGAAATTTCTAGCAATTCTGAACATGACACTAGACAAGATAACAATAATGAGGAGATGGAGGAGGATGTTGAAGATAATATAGATGGTCCAAGCCACTTCCCCGAGCTCAATAAAATGATCATGGAGAACTCCACCCCCCCTCATGAGCATAAAGATGAAGCAAGCCACCTCTGTGTGAAAATTGCTTAAGATTGCAATGATTTGATGGCTCGATTCAACACTCTTGAAAGGAAGCTTAATCGTCTCACTTGCTTCACTATCAAAGTAATCCATGATCCCACAGTCACTTTCGCTTCAATGCTCTAGGAGGAGATTAAGAAACATGACCCTGCTTTGAACCTAGTTCCAATCAAGCCAAGATGGAAGTCTTCAAATTCCTCGTGGAGGAATGGGAAAACATCTCCAAGTAGGGGGCCTGGGTGTTACTTCATGGTTGCTTCCTCTGTTGGTTTTTGTTTCTCTGTTATTTTTTTGTTTTTGATTTGTTGTTTTTATGTTAAAAATTGTTATCTGAACTTTTGCCCTTGTGGCTTTTTGTGTTAAGGGTACAACACCCTATAAATGCTGCTTATATAATAAAAAACATGAAGTCGTCCAACAAAGAATGTCTCATTATTCATTTAATTCCAATCTTCTTTATTTCTGCCTTATGACAATAGTGAATAAGCTCATCATTGTCATATTAGGATCGATTAGTGGCCTTTGGCCTTAACGATTTCCTCCTCCAACCTTTGACAGCAATGACAACAATTTCCAACACTTACAAACCTAGATTATAAACAATATTTTGCATTCATTGATACCCTAGATTCAAATTAGGTTTCAAATAGAAAATAGGCTGCAAAATCTTTCTTACATTCAACAAGATTATGAGACATTAAAAATGCTAATACAACAGCTTTGATGAATTGCAAATATGACACATACATCCACGATCAACTACAAATCAGTCAAGCTCAACCCAATTGATAACCACCAACATGAAAGCACTAATACAACATTTGAGTGAGATCGTCCTCCAACTAAATGGTTTCTATCCTTTGATCATTTATAAATCCAAGGGTTTTCGTCCTCAAATATGAGAATCTGAACACAAGGGCTCATAACAGGGTTTTTGTCCTTAAATTTGAGCATTCAAACACAAGGGTTTAGAATAGGGTTTCCAGTTAAGGTTTTTGTGTATTTTTAATAATAATTCCTCTATTCCAACTCCAAATCTTTTATACCCTAGAAAGAATGTTCAGACCTATATTGAAGTCCATGAACATGAAAAAGGTATGCAGATGTGGATGCCACTACCTATTAGGCATAGTTTTCCCATGAATTGCGCCCATGTTTGCAGGATATACTTGAAAGGTATGGGAATGAGATACCAACAACCAACAAGAGTCTTCAATAATAATGGCGCAAGGTCTTGTGGTTTGGAATGTTAGTTTTATGATCAGATGTAATGCACAGAAAATTAATTCAAATTCAACACAAGAACACAGTAGATACCTTGGGAAAACCCTCCTCTTGAGGGAGAAAAACCTAGCAACAATATATCACTTATATATTGAATCAACACAATAATGATCTCCTTACAATAGGCCGATATGCAGGCCCAAATACATGCACCAAAGAGTGATGCAACACAGCAATACAAAGAGACAAATTTCTGATGAAATCTCAACCACCAATAATGTCGATCTGCCTTGAGAAGAACTCGCGCTTGAGATGAAGGACGAACTATGAATGAATTGAATGCCAAGTGAGATACAATGAAGGTGTATAAATACATGATGGGATGGAGAGACGTGACCTTTCAAAGAACACAAGTTGCCCTTGACAAATAATCGCGCCTCTTACAAGAGGTCGGCTTCCTTAGTAAATCGAGCGTCTTCAGTAAATATTAATTATCATTAACAAATGACGTGTCTCTTGAGTAATCACAATCTTCTATAAATTAAATAGCCCCAAGGCTATAATTTAATTTAACCAATGATGTAAAGGAGATCACTGGAAGAATACTACTGACGCTGCCATAAACATCAACACTCCCTCTCGGCTAGGGAGTATACTTCCAGCTGCACAAGACATATCACCTCATCGTGATGTCTACCACTATGGCTACAAACATATGTGGAAAAGAAAGATATCACCTCATCATGATATCAACCATAATGGCTACAACCATGTATGGTATGTACAAGTGTTCATCACTTGCGTGATGTTGTCACCTCAACATGACTTTCACCATGGCTCTCCCAGAGGGTGAAACACAAGTACAAGAAAATCATCACGGACTCTCTCCGTGATCTTTGTCATGGAGTCACACACATGACATCCACCATGGCTCTCTCAGAGGGTGGAACAAGGGCTTTCACCTCAAACTTCTCTGCAGAGAAGAATGCATTAACAAGGGATTTCACCTCGAACTTCTCTCACAGAGAAGAACTCATTAAAGAGGATCATTGATACTGAGACTCCTTCTCAATTAGGGCTGTATTCTCCACCATACCAAGCTTATCTCGAAAGTAGACAAACTTTATCTTGGAGAGAGGCTTGGTGAGAATGTCTGTCGTCTGCTCATCAGTGTTGATATACCTCAACTGTATAGCTTTCCTCAATACCATATCTCTGATATAATGGTATTTGATCTCAACATGCTTGGTTTTGTCATGAAACACAGGATTGACAGAAAGCTTCACACAGCTCTGGTTATCACAATGAATGATAGTAGGCTCCATTGATTGTCCAAACAATCCTGCAAGGAGCTTACGAAGCCACATTGCTTCTCGAGTTGCCACACAGGCTGCAATGTACTCTGCCTCTGCTGTACTCAATGCTACAGATGACTGCTTCCTGTTGCACTGGATATCATAGCAGATCCCAAACTAAAGCAACATCCAGAGGTGCTCTTCCGATCAGTGACACTCCCTGCCCAATCAAAATCAGTATAACCATGCAACTCCAAGTCCACATCTGAAGAATATCTCAACCCATATCCAACTGTGCCACAGAAGTATATCGGGATATGTTTTGCTGCAACAAGATGTACCTACCTCAGTTCACACATGAACTGACTAAGTGCACTCATTGCATAGCAGATATCAGGTCTAGTGTTAACTAGATACATCAAAGATCCAATCAACTGCTTGTACATCATGGGATCCACCAGGTCTGAACTAGCTGTAGCCTCCTTCAACTTATGTAGGTTGGTCTCCATAGGTGTAGACATGGATTTGCAATCCATCATGCCAAACCTCTTAAGTATGTCAATGGTGTACTTCCCTTGACTTAGAATCATCTCATCTGGCTTCTGCCAAACTTCTAAGCCAAGGAAGTAATGCATGAGAAGGTCCTTCATTTCAAACTTAGAAGCCAACTCCTTCTTGCATTTGAGAATGAGGTGATCTTCTCTAGTAAGAATCAAATCATCAACATACAAAACCAAAATCAATGCTTCACCATCAATTACCTTAAAATACAGATTTGAGTCAGCATCATTCTTAGAGAAGCCCAAGCTTGACAAGTAACGATCAATCCTTTCGTACCATGCACGAGGAGCCTGCTTAAGACCATACAAGGCCTTCTTCAGCCTGCAAATATGAGACTCTTTCCCATGTACCTCGAATCCATCAGGTTGCTCAATATAAACTTCTTCCTCAATCACACCATTCAGAAAAGTGTCTTCACATCCATCTGATGAATCTTCCATCCTCTAGATGCAACAATGGCAATAATGGTTGACAGAAGTATAGCGAGCAATTGGAGCAAATGTTTCTTCATAGTCAACTCCCTCTTTTTGTGAGAACCCTCTAGCCACAAATCTTGCCTTGTACTTCTCAATGCTCCCATCAGTCGCATGCTTGATCTTGAAGAGCCATTTTGAAGATACCACAAATTTTCCTTCGTGTCTAGGAACGATGTCCCAAACATCATTCTTGAGAATTGACTGATACTCTTTTGTCATAGCATCTTTCCAAACTTGTTGACTAGAAGCTTCCTTAACACTGGAAGGCTCAAACTCAATAATCTGACTTATCAAAGCAATATAACTAGAGAACTTGTGAGGTCTCTTGCTTTCTCTGAAGGTTCCTCTTGGAGCTGCAAACCTTTCTGCCTCCTGCATTGTTTGCCTAGCCCAAAGAGGTCTTTTCCTCCCAATCACACTATCGGTAGGTCCATCAGTAGGTTCCAAGGGCTCAACTGGATCAACATCTTCTTTTGGTTATGAAGTCTCCCTTTGAATCTCAGGAGCATGGTCAACTTCCATATCTTGAGGAGACTCTTCATTATCAATCTCCAAGTGAGTGCCCTTGGATCTTCTGAATGCAACATCTTCCTCAAATGTGACATCTCTACTGATCGATCAACTTTTGACCTGGGATGTAGATCCTGTAGGCTTTTGATGTTTCACTGTAACCTACAAATATCCCCTTCTTGCCAGAAGGCTCCAACTTTGTCCTCTTTTCCTTCGGTACATGAATATACACTGGACATCCAAAGATCCTTAAGTGACTCACTTCTGGCTTCTTCCCAGTAAAGGCTTCTTTAGGAGTCATGTTCTCTAGGATCCGGTGAGGACTTCTATTCTGAAACATAGACTGTTGTCCTTGATGCTTCTGCCCAAAGGAAGGTTTGCAGATCTTGGTCATGAATCATGGCTTTAGCTGCTTCCACGATCGATCTGTTCTTCCTTTCAGCAACACCGTTCTGTTGAGGATTATAAGGGACATTGAACTCCCTCTTAATCCCAACTTCAATGCAGTAGTTCCGAAAGCTGCAGGAAGTGTACTCTCCTCCATTATCGAATCTCAGGACTTTGATCTTCTTCCCGAACAGATTCTCCACCTGAGCTTTGAATTCCTTGAACCTTTCTAATACTTCCTCAGATTCTTTAGATTTCAAGAAATAAATCCAAGTCTTTCTAGAGTAGTCATCAATAAAAATAATGTAATACAAGAAACCACTTGAAGAAGCAACATACATTGGACCACATAAATCAGAATGAATGAGATCTAGAATACATTTGGATCTATTTTCTCTACTATGAAATGAACCTTTAGTATTCTTACCCATAGCACAGCTTCTGCAAATACCTTCATGCTTCTGGTTGAACTTCGGAAGACCCGAGACCATCTTCTCCATGATAGGTAGAGCCCGAAAGTGAAGGTGAGCCAATCTTTGATGCCAAAGATCACACAAGCTTGAAGAATCATGAACTAGAGCCTGAAGTGGACGAGTGCATAGCCTGTAGAGACTCTCATGTCTAACTCCAATCACTCGAGCAGTCTTGAAATTGGAGTTCTTCGTCCACACAAGAACTTTGCTTTTAGAGAATGCAACTTGGTAACCCTTGTCTTCCAAGGCTGAAATGGAAACAAGGTTTCGCTTGATGCCTGGAACATATAGAACATTGTACAACTGAAGGGTAATGCCGGAATCCAAGTGGAGAGTGGAGGTTCCAATTCCTTTCACCGAGTAACTAGCATCATCTCCAATAATGACTTGTTCACTAGAATCTCTCTCCACCAAATTAGATAGATGCTCCTTGAATCCGGTGATGTGGCAAGAGGCACCACTATCAATCAACCAAGTGTTGGTGTCGGTAGATACATGGCTTGACAATGCCGAATATAATAAGTACTCACATGAATCCTTCTGCGGGGAGACATCATCAACATCTGCAATGGTGGCCTGCTGCTTAGGCCTGGATGGACAATGCTTAGCAAAGTGGCCATACTTGTCACACCTAAAGCATTGGACTTTGGAGAGGTCCCTCTTCTTCTTGAATGCGGGAGCACCATAAGCTCCATTATCCCTATTCCTTTTGAAGTATCCTTTCTTCCCATTCTTGCCTTTCTACTTCGATGATTGAGAGGCGAGAACATGAATGTCTTCATTGGTAGAGCTTTGAACAATTCCTCTAGCAGCCAATCTAGACTCCTCTTGAATGCAATCCACCCTCAATCGATCAAACCTGGGAAGCTTCAATCTTGCACTGATTCTTTGAATGTAGGACTCCCATGATGAAGGAAGACCATTAAGAGCAAGCATGGTCAAGTCCTTATCATCTATCACATGACCAATTGTAGAGAGCTGATCTCTCAACTCTGAAATCTTCATGAAGTAAGCAATAACCGTTTCTCCTTTCGCCATCTTCACATGATATAGTTGTTGCTTTAGTGCAAGAGCCCGGTTGGTGTTGTTGATTTCGTACATCTCCTCCAAGGTTTTGAACATGTCTCTTGCCGTTTTCAATTTGGAGACAATAGGAACGATATGATCCTTCACGGAATCAACTAACATCTTCTTTGCCTTGATATCTTTCTTCCTCCATTGAACTTTCTCTTCCTCATTCGTAGGTTCGGGAACTTTGCTCTCCACGAACTCAACCAATTCGTTTTCCTCCAAAGTGAGCATAATTCTGAATCTCCATGAAGTGAAGTTTGATGCTCCTTCGAGTCTATCCTCAATCTTAAGACCGTTCACCATCTTGACGAAGAGATAGAGATAGACAATAATGAGAAAGAGAAAAGAGTATCGCTGTAATAAGAAATCTGATCACGATCTTCTTCAAACCCGCTCTGATACCATGTTAGTTTTATGATCAGATGTAATGCACAGAAAATTAATTCAAATTCAACAGAAGAACACAACAGATACCTTGGGAAAACCCTCCTCTTGAGGGAGAAAAACCCAACAACAATATATCACTTATATATTGAATCAACACAATAATGATCTCCTTACAATAGGCCGATATGCAGGCCCAAATACATGCACCAAAGAATGATGCAACACAACAATACAAAGAGACAAATTTCTGATGAAATCTCAACCACCAATAATGTCGATCTGCCTTGAGAAGAACTCGCACTTGAGATGAAGGACGAACTATGAATGAATTGAATGCCAAGTGAGATACAATGAAGGTGTATAAATACATGATGGGATGGAGAGACGTGACCTTTCAAAGGACACAAGTCGGCCTTGACAAATAATCGCACCTCTTACAAGAGGTCGGCTTCCTTAGTAAATCGAGCCTCTTCAATAAATATTAATTATCATTAACAAATGACGTGTCTCTTGAGTAATCGCAATCTTCTATAAATTAAATAGCCCCAAGGCTATAATTTAATTTAACCAATGATGTAAAGGAGATCGCTGGAAGAATGCTACTGACGCTGCCATAAACATCAACATGGAAACCCTACTTATTGCATTAATGGTTGCTAAGGTTGTTTTCTCTATTCTTGCTACTAGAAGTACACATAGATCCATGCCCTAAATATGAAATAATGTTTCTAGGCAAAAAGAACCCTTTAGTGGAAGTTATAGCATCAAAACTATGCATTAATGGCACTATGTGACGTTCTTGGAGGTAGGTGAGATGAACAATGAGAAATGGTGGGAGGAGTTTCAAACTTCGGAGGTTGGAGATGACAAGGAACTCATACCATAAGGCAGACAAGTGAGAGGAAGTCCAAACAAGAAGTCTCAAAGAGAGGAATAGTGGGAGATGTTAGGAATTGAGGAAGACTCATACCTAGTACTACGTTTTAGGTAAGCTTGCACCACTAGCTCCAGTAGGATATATTACAAGAAGTAATTGAGCATTAGAGATGGGGGGTGCACAAGGAGTACTCAAGTAAAGGGATGAGCAAAAGTCCAACTCCTATGAGATGTATGAGCTTATTGTAACGACCTATCCCTTGCGTAAATTAAAATTTTCCAAATCTCACTTTAAACATGTACAGGTAACAAGTAACAAAGACATTACGATAAAATTTCTCCTTTCTTCATTGATAAATGCATACAAGTTACAATATATTTCCACATGAATTCCATTTTCATTGCAAATATAAATCATAATTTAGAAGTAATACAATTACATACATAGCTCATAAGCTTTTGCACAAATAGAAGTAAGAAGGTCCAGGAGTATGTCCTTTCAAATCTTGGTACATCGGCTGCTTGCTATAGAGGAGAAACATCACTCGAGCTCTTTTCCGCCAACCACGGACTTATAATGCGGTCCCCCGCACACCTATCATTAGATAGATGGCCCTCCCTTCGAAGAAGAGATTGGTAGGGTATCCTTTAACGATTACCAACTGAGCATAGTGCTATGTCCTACACAACTAGAACCTTGCTATTTCACAATCTCGAACTAGTACTCGGATCACAATGAACTGACAGTGTAGTCTCAACTATCTCACACCTAAGTGGATGTCGTACCTTTCACTACTTTGGCCAAAGTATTCTCATTCAGTACTTTGAATGAAGGTCATCTATCATAAACACTACTCAGGGCCGATTTGACTTTGGGCTACCTTACTCTATGCGTAGGCTATGTCTTTCAATGGGTTCAGCTTACCCCAGACTTCCTACCTCAAACAGTCTACTAAGAAATGAGCCAATAAACAAGTATCTAATATCCTAACTCCTGATTTAGGAAATCTTTATCCTAGGAGTGAAGCTTGTTAGAGTTAACCTAATAACATAAGCTAAAGATCATACTTGGTTTTGACATCATTTCGTTCCTAGTAGATATTAATTACTCTATGTATTCTCCATATACGGAGATCATACAAAATTGCAAACTCAATCAAATGCACAAAGAACCCTTCAATGAATAATGCAAATTAAGTAAAGCTGCCCTTAAGCTTCTTAAACATTTGATTCCCTTTTTACAACCCTTTTATCCTTAAATCCTTCTTTTATTCTACCATTAAAATGCATTGAATTTCCTAAGCATTAAACCTTAATTGCATTGGTTTTCCTTATTCATTTGCCCTTTAAATACAATGAAATTCCTCACACATTTGTCCTTAAATGCAATGAAAGTTCATCAAGACATTACTGATTTTCCATGAACTAATTGCAAATATCAAACTCAATAATAAAAGAGAGCAGCAAAATAAGAATTATTAAATAGATATCATGCCTGATGTATTAAGCTCTTTTCCCAGCACTGCTCTTCCTGACTCTCCTTCAGCAACTTCCAGAATTCCACTTGGAAATAGCTACCTTGCAAAAACTCTCTTTCAATGGTGATGATTCCTTTAAGTCACTCTTCTCAATTAACACTTCTCTAATAGAAGTTAATACAACTGTAAATTCTCTCTTCTAAAAGGGATTTAGCACAGTTAACTAACAATAGCAGGTAAAAGCTTCTAATTTTCACACTCAACAAAATGGTAAAATGCAGCAACAAAAAACAACATAGCAGCTTAGATAATGGACAAGGAAGCTCTCAAATTCGCAAGAAACAAATTGCTCAAGGATATCCAATAGTGAATGGCTGGGCAAGTATTTATAGGCCCAAAATTGTAACAATCTCCTTCTTTATGGGCATGTAGAATGACAACAAGGCACCCAAACTCAGTCCAATGTTACATGGCAAGCATATAAACCCTATGTCATCTCAAAAGGAGTGAATCGACCCTCTTGGAGCCAACATTATCAGAAAAATTCAACTTAAAACTCAGAAATCGCCACCTACAGGAAAAACGTCCTTGCTTGGCGCATGAAAACGAATGACTCATGTTGCTGCGATTTTGTCAAGTTTTAGCTTGCTACAACACACAATAACTGGCTAGTGTTTCCTCTTCTCCAGCGCTGAAAGTTTCCTCCATTATTTTTTTGCTGCGTTGAAGCTTTCTTCCATTCACGGGAAAAACTCTCAGCTCTATTTTCAAATTTTTATACCAAATATTTGATTGATATTTTCTTTCCTTATGTTAAGAAAAAGATTCGATGAAGTCTTTTATGTTTTCCCCAAAATCTAGCGGCTATTTTCTTCAATAGTCCGCTTCAATAAACTTGCTCATGTTAAAGGATTTAAATCTTTTAACTTTATCACCTTTGAGTTTAATATTTATTCTTTTAAATATTTACAAATATTTTCACTTGGAGTTTATAAATATTTACACTTTAAATATTTAATCATATATAATTACTCCAAGTAAGTTTTAAAATTTTAAAATGTAATTCCCTTATTTACTTTATTATATAATATTATTATAGTCCTTTTAAATATATTAAACATATAAATATTTAAATACCCGAGTATTTTAAATATATATATTTTAATATAACTATAATATTATTATATATAATCTTTAATATATAATTACATATATAAAAATATATATTTAACAAATATATCAATATATCGTGAGCCAATCAGCAACCTGATATATCATATATATAAATAAATATATATATATTTTTACGTAAAGTCACCAGGCAATAATAATATAATATTATTAATATCCACATAATCATAAAACCACAAATAGATACATAGATAATGTTACATCCCAAATTGCGACGTTACAATTTACCATCACTAGATAGAGTAGATGTGAATTCTGGAGGTGAATTAATGATGCTTGTACCTTGTTTTCAATATGAATGTTGTTTCATTTGATGTTATTCTTGGTGAAATACTGCATAAAGGAGAATAGAAGGTTATTGACTTGTGAAGAATCTAACTTTTGAAATGTTTCATGTATTCTGCTTCGTTTTGAGCATATGACTCCCGTTGTTGTGTCACGGTGTGCAGGAAAGAGGACCAATCCTCCAGGCAGAGGAGAAATATCACTCGGGGAGGAGCTTGGTCGGGTAAGCAGTAACGAGTACCAAATGAGCATACACACACGTCAGTATAGGTTCTGAGAAACCAAGTCAATTAAGTTAGTCTTGATAAGTCATCCATAGGCTTAGGAGTTTGATTTACTTCCTTATGCTTTATGAGTTATGATTGTTCAAATGTCAGACCGACTATATTGTGACTCCCTGTGTGAATGAAGTAATTGATATGTGCTAAAGGTCGAATGGGTACGTATACACATGTATACATTGTGTACATGTATCTAAATGTATAGACATATCAATACGTACGTACGTTAAGCAGATGGATATGCTTGTATGCATGTGTCGACATGTATATACGCATACATACGTATATACAAGAAGTAAATATAGGCATGTATATATGTACACATTTCGTCTAAATATCTTTGATATAAATAATATTTCAAATAATGTTGTCGAGGAGATTTACGTATATCTTTATGTGTAAATATATATATTAATAAAATGATTATTAATATATACATCAATACATAAGGAATGTGTAAATAATAATATATTTATATATTTTATAAATTAAATATATTAATATTTAATAAAATACATTTATATATAAAATATACAAATATATGTAATTAAAATTTAAATGAAAGAAAATAACTTCAAATGTTTAAAAAAATAAACATTATTCTATGAAGGATATAATCGCAATATATTAGAGGAAGAAAACATTTGAAAAAGTAGCCGCTTGAAATATTTAACTCATAAAATACATTTCAAAAAGAAACGAATTTCACAAAGGAAATATTCGAAAAGTTTGAACTTTGGAAAAATTGAATGGAAAACAAATATGGACATTCCCGTGAAATTGTGGAAGCTCTTGCGCAACAGAAAATACAGGGAGAAGTATTCAAATTTGGGAATAGGAAAATGGCGATGGATTTCAGTGCTGTAACAAGTGGAATGTTGACCTAAAAACGCAACAATAAAACCGTTTTGAATTCATGCGACTGGCACTAAGACGTGTTCCTGTAGGTGGCATTTTTGATTGTTTGAGTTGAAAAATTCTTCAACTGCTGGCTCCATGAGGTCGAATCATCCTTGAAAATCATGACTAAGGGTTTAATAACATGCCATGTGACGTTTTGACTAGGTAAGCATGTCAGTCTGTCATTTTACATGCCCAGAAATGGGGATTTTGTTGTTATTACGACTTATAAATACTTCTCTACTCTCCATTTGAATGGCACTCTTTGTTCCTCATCTTTGGCGTTTTTTAGAGAGTTCTTATATTGTAATTGTGAGCTTCTGCTGTGAGTTAGTGTTACTGTTTTACATCATAGTGATT
>VDFB02352518.1:0-49910 GCA_007258455.2 Sequoia sempervirens
CTCAGCCATACCAGGAAGTGCCTATTGTTTTTGGTATGTCTTTCAGTACTCGCCGATAATGCGTTGCCGTTGTACAGTCGTCTTAAATTTAAAATGAAAATGCTGTTGTTGCGTTGCGAATTGCAGGGGAGTGGTGGAATGCAGACACTGAGACTGTTATCAATCAAGCACTGCAAACTGGGGCGCAAGCTAATGTGTCAGATGCGTATACCATGAACGGACTCCCTGGACTTATGTATAACTGCTCTGCCAACGGTGAGTAAGGATTAATAAAAGGGATGAAACATACAGACTGGTCTTTATTTTTTCGTTTTCTTAAATGTAACAAAGGTCTCCTGTGTAATGCAGATACATTCAAGCTCAAAGTGATCCCTGGGAAAACTTACCTACTTCGTCTAGTTAATGCTGCGCTCAATGATGAATTGTTTTTCGGTATCGCCAACCATACTTTGACTGTGGTAGAAGCGGACGCGGTGTATGTTAAGCCTTTTCAAACCAATGTTATTCTTATCACACCTGGCCAGACTACCAACGTCCTCTTGACAGCTAAATCTCAGCCACCCAATGCCACATTCCTCATGTATGCAAGCCCTTTCGCTACGGGAACAGCAGCTTTTGATAACTCAACCAGTGCTGGAATTTTGGAGTATGTTTCCAATATGACAGCAGTTAATTCGTCCTCATCCTCTCTTCCTATGATGAAACCAGTGCTTCCAGCCGCCAATGATACCTCCTTTGCTGCCAATTTTAGCCAAAAGCTGAGAAGTTTGGGCAATCCGAAATTTCCAGCAGCGGCTGTTCCTCAGAAGGTGGATATACAATTCCTATTCACAGTGGGGTTGGGGCTGAATCCGTGTCCCCAAGGACAAACATGTCAAGGCCCCAACAACACCAAATTTACAGCCTCCATTAACAACATATCCTTCACTCTTCCCACCACCGCTCTTCTTCAAGCATACTACTTTGGCAACTCCAGTGGAGTTTACAATACCACTTTCCCTGACAATCCGCCATTTCTTTTCAACTACACGGGCACGCCTCCTAACAACACACAAACCATCAACGGCACCAGAGTCGAAGTGCTTCCCTTTAACACTAGTGTACAGCTAGTTCTGCAGGACACCAGCATTGTGACCTTCGAGAGCCATCCTCTGCATCTGCACGGCTTCAACTTCTTCGTAGTGGGTCAAGGTGTGGGAAACTACAATTCAAGCACTGACCCCTCGAACTTTAATCTGGTGGATCCTCCCGAGAGAAATACAATTGGAGTTCCGAGTGGAGGTTGGGCGGCTCTCAGATTCCTAGCTGATAATCCAGGTATTGCTATCATCACTTAATGCTAGCTTCAATCGCTCATTTAGTTTAATAATATTGTGCTTGTTTCACATAAATATTGTCCAACCGAATGTATATGATTGCAGGAGTATGGTTTATGCATTGTCATCTCGAGCTGCATACCAGTTGGGGATTGAAGATGGCGTGGATTGTTTTAAATGGAAATGGCAGATCTCAAACTCTTCTTCCTCCGCCCAAAGATCTTCCCTCCTGTTGATCGCTTAACCTATTCCTTCAAATTCACCATGCGCCGTGCGCTTATTTTTCTAATTTTCACTGCTACCAATTTTGTGCCGGTTCAACACAGCATCCGAAGAAGAAAGAGAATATGTATGTCTGTGTTCTCTAATATACGAGAAAGAAGAATGTGTGTCTGATTACTCTAACGTGCTATATAAGAGGTATATCCTATAATAATGGTAAATTTTGTACTGTTTGGAAATAAAACAGTTTTTGGTCGACTTTTGTCCCTGCTTGAATTTATACTCTCTTCTTTATACGTGCCTATTGAGACTCAGTTATAGCCACGTTGTTCTAGAATATTTCTTATGTGGGGCGCAGGACATAATTATGACGAAGGTACATACACAGATTTTATAAAAGATAAAAAGAATATTAAAACTTTTGTTGCATTTATTTAAGATTTACTTTATATAAAATACAAATTTAAATGTATACTTCTTTCAGACATTCTATTTAAAATGATTCTTTCAAGATTTTTTTTTTTATGGAGATGAATAATTTGTTACAATATATGAGATTCATCGGTAACTCATAGAGCATGTCTGCCACTATTTAGTTAAACCTTTAATGGTTTACAAACAATTAACAAGCCATGCCATATTTTCATAATTCAGCCTCATCATATTTAATTTCATGTACTTCGCCACCTTCTTGTTGAAAAACTTTCTGCACACTTGATGTTGGTAGGAACCATCTGTGTATAATTGGATTATGAATAAGCTTGGCATAGTTGTGCTTTCTCTACATAGATGCAATGAAAACACTTGAAAGTTGTTTTACACATTGATGGTCCATTTTTGGATCTTTTGTGTGTCAATCTACACCTCTAATTGTTTGCATATCATTTTTTCCTACATCTCATGCCAATCATTTTATCCCAATGTATGGATAATGTTTTAGTAACATTATTAAAATAAATCAATGGCACCCTTTTCAAACACTTCAAATTCTTTTATAAAAATAGTAGAATGGTTCTCATTTTTTCAAGATATTTTGTAGTGTCATAAAAACTTATATGTGAATCTTTATAATCTTCATGTAGCATTCCATTTTCCAAGGAAAGTGTGCATCTGATTTATTATCCCTTGTATGTCTAGTTGATGATAAACTCTATATGTGTGGGGGGTCATGATTGCAATCTTTACAAATAGCATATATTTATATAGTGTCAAATACTATCATGAATGTATAATTTATTAAATTTAAAATAAGATGTTGATGTAAACATATTTAAAATCTAGGCATAATGATTGAACATGATTTAGTAAAGCTACAAGTCATTTAGTTTGTTAATTATTATAGTTAACCCCTGATTTAAGATATAAAATTTGTTCCACGTTACAAATTTAGTTAACAAAATACTCTATGGCATTAATGGGCTAACCTACTCTAATCCATTTTGATAATCCAGGTATTGCTATCATCACTTAATGCTAGCTTCAATCGCTCATTTAGTTTAATAATATTGTGCTTGTTCCACATAAATATTGTCCAACCGAATGTATATGATTGCAGGAGTATGGTTTACGCATTGTCATGTCAAGCTACATACCAGTTGGGGATTGAAGATGGTGGGGATTGTTCTAAATCGAAATGGAAGATCTCAATATCTTCTTCCTCCGCCCAACGATCTTCCCTCATGTTGATCCCTTAACCTATTCCTTCAAATTCACCATGCGTCGTGTGCTTATTTTTCTAATTTTCACTACTACCAATTTTGTGCCAGTTCAACATAGCATCCGAAGAAGAAAGAGAATATGTATGTATGTTTTCTCTAATATACGAGAAAGAAGAATGTGTCTGATTACTCTAAAATGCTATATATAAGAAGAATTTTTCAGATTACTCTAGATGATTCTTTTAGGATTTCTTTTTATCGAGATGAATACTTTGTTTTTGAAAGAGGAAAAGATGGGTTTTACAGGAGCCCAAAGCCACAAAGTTTACAAACGAAAGATAAGGATGCCAAAGACACCAAAAGTAGAAAGGATGTAAGAAAAAAAAGACAAAGCCACAACCACCAAAAAGGCCAACTAAGGCCACATTATCAAAAAACTAGAAAAAACGCCAGCAACAACTAAATTTAGGCCTTTAATATTTCCGCGGTCTCAGCCTCCAAATCGTTCATATCCTGAACCCCCCTCTTTAAAATCTGAACCATTTGGGTAGTAGGAGGCACTTTCCTTTTAAGGTTGAAACGGGTCCTTTTCGATATACCTTGGTCGTCATTCTTGCTTTTATCTTTTTCTTCTTCTAGGTCGACAACTAGTGAACCCTATTGCAACTTTTCCAAATTTTCAGACATTGCATTGATGATGGCATTGTGCCTAGCCATTTTATGGTTTTTTTCCACAACGGCTTTCATGTTATTCTTTATTTTGACAATTTTAGCTTCCAGAGTCTTATATTTTCCCTCAGTGTCATCTTCTCCCTTTTTAGTACTATTCTTCTTCTGTTTTCCTTCTTCGTTGCTAAGGGAAGCCAACTTCAGTTCTAGTTCCTCTGACTTGCTAGTCAGAACCCTATTTCTTTGATTAAGATCATTAATTTCTTGATAGTCCCATTTCAAAACCCTGAAAAATTTCACCAATGTCATTTCTTGTAGAGGAAAAAATGTCGCCAGACTGAACCCAGTCTAAAATGAGGTTAACATCATCCGGGTTGGGGGAGCTAGGAAATATGGTACCATCAACTCTAAAAGAGGCAGGAAGGGAGGGCGCAGAGTTTCTGCTAACTTCAGGGTTCTTAGCTTTGTCCTCCAAAGAGTCCGCAGAGTAGGAAACCAACTTATTGGTAGGGGAACCCTTGAGAGCATGATTCTTTAAGGGGATTGGGCCATCAGGGTAGGTCTCAGAGTTAACTTTAGTGAGCTGGGGTTTTCTAGGTTGGTTTTTCTTACCAGACAACTCAGAGGATGGGTGGGCTTCAACAATTCTCTCTTGGTTAGGCTGATTCTTTGAACCCAAATTGTCTGTGTCATAGTCCTCAGATGCCGTGGAGGCAACAGGTTTGGATAAAGCCGTCAATCTTTGATAGTGTTCATCTATTAGCCTAATAAGACTAGGATGAAGAATTGGGTATCTCTTGGGATTGGGATTTCTCTTTTGGTCCTCAAGGCTATTACTCAAAGAAAAAAACATATAATGAGGTAGAGAAATCTGTAACTTATGGCAGAAGTGGTTAAGAAGGGCATAAATGATGACCATAAACTCTAGCGAATCTCCCGTCCAAGGTAATACACTCCATTCTAATATGAAGCACATTTCTCCACAGTGCCTTGATGGTGTCAATTTCAAAATAGCTATTGGAAATTTTGACCAGTTTCATTTTCTCCTTTTCCATCTTAGGGAGTTTGATTACCACCTCGTCAGAAAACTTTCTGTTATGGTAAAACTTCACACCCTTAGTGGACATTCCAATTACCTCCCCTATAATTTTCTCATCTAGCTTCACCTTTCTCCCAAAGAGGATTATTTCACAATTGCTCCACTTCTTCTCAAAATAGTCTATGGCTATAGTATTAGGCCCATGAAGGTTTTTCCAGAAATGGAACCAACCCACCTCTTACAACCTGCTTCCAGACTTTATCATTCCTCGTATGCACCTCGTAGCTATTTTGCTCAACTCTTTTCCTATCCCCCCCCATTTTCATTTGCACCTTACTACAGACTCTACCAGAACCGAGAACCTGTTGCAAATTTACATAGCCATTCCAATGAACCCACAAAGCGTGTCACTTTTTCTTCCCAGTTAAGTAATATGACGCTACCCCATAGAATCTCTTAATTTTGACGTACTTAGCCCTTTTCCTTTTAATCATTAAATGTATTTTCCTCATTCCCATGCATAACATCATAATCTAGTAGGGCCCTGGCATCAGCTCTCAAGTCCCTAAAATTCTACCATGTGTTCAATCCTTGCCTCCTTACACCTTCATTCACAAAGCAATCTGCCATGTTGTTAGATTCCCTATAGACGTGTGAGACTTTAACTTTATTGAACTTGTCTAAAATAGAATTTTCTTCATCAATCCAATTCTTTATCGACCAAGAGGAGGGTTCCAACCGAAGAGACAGTCAATGATGTTTTTAGAATCCCCTTTAAGCCATAAATTTTTTATATTCAAATTATGGGCTAACTTTAAAACTTGAAAAGCTCCTATAGCCTCTGCCACATGGTTGGTTTGATGACCTAGGGAAATGCCCACAACTGCCATAAAATTACCATTTGAGTCCATTAATACACCTCCACTTCCGACCATCCCCGAATTTCCCTTCCCAGCTCCATCAAAGCTAGCCTTAGACCAGCCATTTGGAGGAAAGGTCTAACCCACACCCTCCCTACTTTTGTTAGTTGTCTTGTATGCAAAAGAAGCATAATCTAGAAGAAGATATTGATTTTAGGAGTCAAGTGTTTTATCCACGCTTTAGACCAGAAGGGAGAGGGATCTTGAGAAAGGGAAAACAAAGAGACATCCAAAGAAACAGAGTAGTTACCTGAAGGGTTGTCGATCAAAACAAGAATATCATCCTATTGTAACTGTCCCATATTGAATATCCTTAAGGAAGATGTTTTTGGTCTGCAAACCAAATCCCACCTTATAAGAGGCATTCTCTTTCTTTCCTCCACACCAGACCAAAGGAATATTTTTTGGATCTTTTCTATGGCCTCAACATATTTAGTAGAAATTTTGAAAAGGATTAATGCATAAACTAGGAGGTTCTTAAGAGAATCTTTAAGAAGTTGAATTTTTCTAGCTTGGCTCAAAATAGCTCCTTTTCATCTTGCCAACTTCTTTCTAAACCTGTCAACCAGCGAACACCAAAAGGAATTCTGAGGTTTAAGACATAACGGAAGTCCAAGATAAGAAGAAGGTAAGGATTCCACTCTACAACCAAGGATTCTTACAATTTTGATATGTCTATGCTCAGGGGTATTGAAGGAAAAAAGGGAACTCTTCTATCTATTAACCATCCACCCAATCACGTTCTCATACATGTCCAATTTTTTTTTCCAAAGTCTTAGCCTCATTCACCATATATCTTCCCATCAACATAGTGTCATCAACAAACTATTGCTGAGATCAAATCAAATTAGTAGATGAAGGAAAAAGACCAGCAAGAGACCTCTATTCAATCAATCTTTTTAGATTCTTTCCCAGGCTCTCGGCCATTATTTTGAACAAAATAGGTGAGACAGGATCACCCTATCTTAGGACTCTTGAATTTTGAAATAATCTAGAAGGATATCCATTCACAATAATAGAGGCAAAGACCGTAGAAGCCAACTGATTCACCAACTAAATGACTCTGTTGCTAAAACTAAACAACCTAAGGATTTTAAATAAAAACTCCTAGTCAACACGGTCATAAGCTTTTGGTATATCTAGCTTAAGAAGAAACCCTTCAGTTTTAGATTCCACAAGTGAATGGATACTCTCATGGACAGTGACTATAGAATCTAAGATTTTCCTTCTAGGTACAAAACCATTCTTCTAAGGGGAAATCAACGAAGGAAGGATAGAAAGGATCCTTGAAGTCAAAACCTTTGATATGATTTTATAGAAAGAGTTGCAAAGACTAACGGTTTTGAACGCCTCAAGCTCCATAGCCACGGGTTTCTTAGGAATAAGGACCACAAAAGTAGCATTTAGTTCCTTAAGGAGCCTTCTGGATCTAAAGAATTCCTTAACAGCATTCACGACACCAGTTTCAACAATATCCCAAAACCATTGAAAAAAGAAGATGGGACATCCATCAGGGCCAGGGGCCTTATTTCCTTCAAAATAAAAGACAACTTTCATGACTTCCTCCTTAGAGGGGATGGCCGCAAGCTTTTCATTATCTTCCCTCTCAACAACCTTAGGGATAGTCTCTAATAGAAAATCTTGGTCATTTTGATTGATTTCCCCATTGGCCAAAAGAAGGTTGTTATAGAAGAGGACAACTTGCTTTTTGATGTCTTCCTCTTCCTCAAATCTAGTACCATTAACTTCTACGATAGAGATTCTATTGGCATCCCCATGTTTAGAAGCAGAAAAATGGAAGTACCTAGTATTTCTATCTCCAACTGAGAGCCACAACACCCTCGATCTCTACCTCTAGAACTCCTCCTCTTTAGCTATTATGTCATCCAGTTTCACCATCAACTCATTTTATTTAACCTTATTATTTTCAATGCATCCTTCCCTCTGAATCTTGTCAAACAATTAACAAGCCATGCCATATTTCTAGAATTCAGCCTCATCACTTTTCATTTCATGTACTTCACCACCTTATTGTTGAAGAACTCTTTGCACACTCGATGTTGGTGGGAACTATTTTTCTGTGATTGGACTATGAATAAGCTTGACATGATTGTGCTTTCTCTACATAGATGCAATGAAGACACTTGAACTCTTTTATACATTGATGGTCCATTTTTGGATTTTTTTGTGTCAATCTACACTTCTAATTATTTCCATATCATCTTGTGCTACATGTCATACCAATAATTTTATGCTAATGTATGGATAATAATTTAGTAAAATTATTAAATAAAATAAATGGAACCCTTTTCGAACCCTTCAAATTCTTTTATAATAATAATAGAATAGTTTTCATGTTTTCAATATATTTTTTAGTGTCATAAAGACTTACATGTGAATCTTTATAATCTTTATGTAGTATTTTATTTTTTTAAGGAAAGTGTGCATCTCATTTGTTATCTCTTGTATGTATAGCTAAAGATAAACTCTATATGTGTGGGTGGTCATGATTACAATCTTTACAAATAGCATATCTTTATATTGTGTCAAGTAATATCACGAATTAATCATTTTTAAAATTTAAAATAAGATGTTGATGTAAACATATTTAAAAATTAGGTATAATGATTGAACATGATTTAATATAGCTATAAATCATCTAGTTTGTTAATTATAATAGTTAACCACTCATTTAAGACATAAAATTTGTTCCACCTTACAAAATTATTTAACAAGATACTCTGTGGCATTAATGGGCTGACCTACTTTCATCCATTTTGGTATCTTGTACGTCTTATTATAGTTTTGATATTTATATGTCTTGTGAATGGATACTATTATATTCTCCAAACTATATCTAGTCTAAAAATTCTCCAAACTACCATTTATAAATAATTATAAATCTAATAAATAAATAGTTAGGAAGATGTTGAATCAAGGTTTTTTATTTTTTTCATTGAAGGAAGAGAAAAGTTGTAGGACTCTCCAATTTTGGAAGAAGTAGGGCATCTCCAATAGATTCATAAATATTTAAAATTTTCATGTCACTTTAGATTCTATAGTAAAATTGTTTCCTAGGTATATATTTTAACGTGTTTTAATATTAAATAAATTATTATACATATCCATTACGTTACTACCTATGATTCACTATCTAAAATCCATTCACTATTTGATAATGTAGATAAAATAATGTAAATGGAAATATTTTTTTATGTTTTATCAACAATATACTTATTGGGATCAAAAAATAGATGAAAAAAGGAAGTGGTTATCCCCTATATATTAGTTCCAAAGGACAAGTAGGTCTAAAATTCTATATAAATAAAGGAGCCAAAGAGATATCAATGAAAGAGCATAGCTAGTTAAAATGGTGTCTATATATTAATTAAGAAATAAAGTAGCATTAAATCGGTCTAGATCCTTGACAACAAACCTAATGCAAAACATAGTATTTAGTAATTCCATAAAGTGACATAAACTATCAACTAAACCAATGTTGAATGGGCCAACTTAGGACAAATAAGCTGTCAACCAAATATCTAAAAGGAGAAATACAAATGGCATTGAGGTATGTTACAATAGCATCAAAAATCCTTTTAATACTACAATTAATTTCATTTTAGTTTTTAAGGGAAGCACCCTTACAAGGAGGGGAGTCCACAACATATTCAACAAAATAATCCCTAAGAAAAAATTCAAAGGATAGAATGCTCTCAATTGAGATGGAAAACTTAATACTTTTGTGATAGCTTCCAATATCTTTTATTAAAAACTTATTCCCCTTTGCATCACATGTTAATAATCTAAGACATAGTCGAAATATACTTTTTTCCAAATGAATTGACATCTTAAATGTTATAACGGAGGACAAAACAATGAAAAAGATTTGAAATCAAAGAGGCATAGCTTAGTGTTTGGCCTATTTAAAACAATTTCCTTCTCTCATGCATGTGCTAGGAATAACACTAAATTCTCCATGCTAAATTGAAACTAACATACGGATCCCATCAAGATCCTTCTCCAAATCCTATATATGATGCACCAAATACCTAAGATCATAGTCCTTAATTTCTCTCTTCATGAATGACATAAAAATAATGTGCATGTCCGCTCTAGATACTTTCATCTTCCTATATTGTTCCCCTTCTTTTAAGGATAAGAATTTATAGCCTTATCTACTGAAAAATGAGAACTTCCACATAAGGCTCTAAAGTAGATGTCATTTTACACCTAGAGAAGTAACCACCTAGAAAATCAAATGCAAAAAATGAAAGTATAACAATCTTTAACTATAATACTACCATTGATAATTTATTATCTCAAAAGAAGCCACCATTTCTAGGTAACAATCCCATCTTGTTAATAATTCATTATCCTTGAATACTATTACACAAACCACCCCCTCATAAGTGCCCAACTAATAAAACTCTTGATATCACCTTTTCTTCTAAAGACATGCTTCAAAAACATTCTAATGGTCGTCTTTACATAGCTGACAGAATCTATGATAAGCCCACCAATGGGATATTAATAGATCTTGCCTGTGGTTAGAATGTAATCACATAATAGTTTCTAGTATTACATGAGTTGTATCAAGATTACTATAATAAACCAACTACATCGATTAAAAAACATACTCGTTTTATGTGCCCTACAATTGGATCGATCATACGTCTCTTACAAATAGCAACCAAAACCTTGGAGGTAACATTTTCAATTATTCCACAATTGATCAATTTCATTTCCAACTACTCCACCCTTGGCTTCGCTCAATGAAAGCGGTCCCTTCAGTTGTTCACAAATGTTTGAAGTTTCCACATGGTAATGAAATATTTACCATACACCATATTGGCTTTAATCCTTTATCATATAAAGGTAATTTTTCCCTAGAATCCTTTTGGCCAGCACCTATGGAACCCATCAACCCCCATAAATATTTCTTTTTATAGCTTATCAAAAGTTCAAAGCGAAATTAATAGTCGAGTTGTCTCTTCGTAACATGTCCCCGTCCACTTCCACTCCCCCTATTTTAGATGAAACCATGCTTCAACCTAAGTCTGACATTGAACAAACCATACAACCTCGTGAACAACCAACCTTATAAACTTTCCCACCATTGTTTAAGCAACCAAGGGAAAATGAAAATAATTCTATCATACCTGCTCGCATAAAACAAGTGTATAAAGGTGAAAAGAAAGTGGTTGACCCATCCTCTTTAATTTCTTCCATTCTTCCCCCTCTCAAAGAAAAGGAACCTATGATGAATCGACCCGTTCTCAGACCTCAAAAAATTCATTCAAAATAAAATTAAATGCAGCCCAAGTGCTAGGGAGCATAGGTGTCGTCGTTGTCTCCTTGCTCGTCAATCTTAAATAGAAGAAAATAAAGAAAACCAATATCCACTTTTGACCAAAGAAATTGATGACCAACCCCTTTCCCTTGATCCACCAATAGGTAGCGCAATCCAACCCTCACAAAAAAATGATATGATCCAACAACCACAAATTTTAATACATCTTTCCTTGGAAATAACTCTTCATCCTCTTGTCATAATCAATCTTGATGATGATAGTGAGGATATCGAAAAATAGATGAAGTGCATAATAGTTTAAACTCTTTATTTTCATCAACCATGAGTTTAGATGATAAATCTTCTCAACCATGTGATCTTCAAGCGAGTTTTCATGAAGATGACAACTTTGTTATGCAACTTTTGCAACTTTGCACTCCAAGTGATCTTCAAGTCTGCAACCTAGATCTACAAACACAAGTATGCAAAAGGGAAAAGACTTGGTGTTTGTTAGTGAATGGGGGTTTTCCTTTGTCAAAACCCTTGTTGGTAATTAAACATTGAAATGAAATAGAAATAATGAAGGAAATGGTGAATGAACAACATGCAATGCTACAACTCACCAAACCGTTATGAATTCTACAAACTTTCGTGTGATGCCTACAATGGGTATGGATCTTGAATGCTTGATGGATAATGCCTGAATCAAAACCCTCCATCGCAAATGTTAGCACAATAAGACACATGATGAAAGAAATATTTTTGATATGATGCTTGAATCTAAAAATGGCTCCAAATGCTTGATGAATTTGCTCTTGAATGCTCTTGTGAATTCAATTATTATATGATAAAAGATATCACAAAAGAATTGGATTGAAATGAATCAAGGAGGACTAAGATGGCCTAGGTGGTTTCTTAGTTCCAATTCCTAAAAACTTGGGGCATAGACACCAAAAAGGGGCCCAATCCAGAGACGCCAAAATTAGGGTCCCGAGAGCCTTGGAGGATGAAGATTCCCTAGGTGGCATTCTAGTCCCGACCTAAAAAATCAGGGGCACACCGATGGACTCATTAAATTATCATTTATGCATTAGAGAATGTCAAGATTAACTAAAAAAATATATCGTTCATAGGGCTTGTGGACACAAAATAGGACCAATTAAGCAATAAAGAAGCATAAATAAAATAAGGCGGGCCCAAACAAGTGTGAAAATGTAAGGGTATTCATTTTACTACACTACACTTTCTTCACATTTTCATGATCAGCCTCTGATAAAAAGCCATTAACTCCTATTTACAGCTAATTACTTTTTGGATACTACCCAAGCTAACTTAGATGCTTAATTATAACCCCTAGGCTTACCTAAATACCTATTTAAGGTTATAATAATAATTATGTAACTTATTTAAGATTTAAGGTAGCCACAAACTAATTCCTACTAACCCAATAAATACTATGGGGTTAGGGGTATAGCATGTTCATGACCCCATTCCTCTACAAAATATTAATCACCATCACTACAAAATTCTTTGTATGATAACATTATTGATATTTATTATCATGAATTACATTTTTCCTATGATTTCTATTACTACACTATTCACAACCATCATTAGAATTGAGGATTGCTAATGCTATAGCACATTGCAAATATGAGTGAGGTATTTCACAAGCTAAAAACCAAGAAGTTTCCTTTACACTTTTTATATCAATCCTCTTTAAGGAATCTAGATTCTGTTTACATTTTGCCACTTTGGGCTATTGTGATACTAGTTTCCCATTATGTAAAGGGTGATTATAAGTCTAATTAGGAAACTTGGGTGACCACTCATTTTTTTAATGATTATATCTTTCATTATTAAAAAAAATTATAATTTATACCCACCTTGTAACTTATCTCTTTATGAGTATGCATCACTTTATCCAGCTTGTCCTTAATGGCTAGAGAATTATTACTTTAATGTTTTTGACTTGATAAGATCCTAACCTCGATTTGTTTTCACTTTTGAAGATCTCTCTTATTTCTCTTAATATTTGAATTAACTCTATATTTGTATCTCAATGTGTGGGCTTCTATATCTCTCAATAGGTACCCATTTTTTCATCATAGACATTGAAATACAAGACCAAATGCATGGATTCATTTGGATTTTAGATATTAACATAGAAAATATTGTGGTTAAATCTGATATAGATTCATTAGATCCCTTTTGTATGTTGGTGAATTCATCTATAATGAACCTAGGATCATTTGTATCCCCTTATTTATCTCTAATTATTTTATTGAAGTATATGCATCTCTAAATGCTAGAATTTTGTAGAATTTTGTACCATTATCTAGCTGCATCATCAATGTCTAAATAAATAGATTCATAAAGACATCCTCGGGCTCAATTTTATAATCATCTATGCGGTTATTCAAATATCTAAGATGATCATCTCTAGAGAAAACCTTATTTACCTCATATTTGATGAATTTAGACCTTACCTCTATAGATATTAGATTTGGATAATAGAGTATCCCAATGAAGTTTACTTTTTTGTACCTTTCTAAATTTAAAGGAGGTCTATCAAGAGCCTATATATTGTTTTGTATATCTCCTCCCCAGTTTCTTCTTCTACTTATAAGGTTTTCTTATATTCTATGACCATGCTTTTCCATATTTATGATGGATTCTAATCCTTTTCTTAGTTCTCATATATCCCTCTCATATTCTAATCTAGCTAGAAATCAACTATTAAACTAACTAGCTCATTAGTAAGGTCTACATTTTATTCCCTATGTTCTAATCCTACTGCAGTCTACTATCATGGTTGCTCTTATGGTTTTTTATCTGTATTTTACTTATAAATGTCAAAACATAATATTTAGAATTATATGGGTCCTCTCTAAACAAAAATGAGTGCTTTCTTAACCTACAATTCTAATTGACACAAGTCTAGAAAATGCAACATTTTAATTTTTCATATTTCAGCTCCAAGGGTCTCATTAAAATGACTCCGGTGGCCACACCATAATGGATTATTATTTTCATGTACACCAGAATGGGTGCTCTCTATAATCCTTAATTTATTTTTATTTAAAATATCCTACAACACCATTATCCTAGTAAAATGCATTGTGCAAGAATCCTTTAAGGTTATAATAGTCACAAGATTACAATAGGCTTAACAAACAGTCTTAACAATGGAATATGCATAATACTTGGTTAAATGAAACAAGAAATAAATAAACAGTTATTATTTATTTTATATTTTCATGAATGAAACTGGTTGTCTTTCAAGGTTGACTAGTGTTGAATCTTGCAATAGAGTCAAACCCAAACTCATATACGAGTTTACTACACTTGTCTCTACCTTGCAAAAAGTAAACCCTTCAATGAACCTTCTTCCCAATAGTAGACCTCTACTCAATTATCCAAAATTAGTTTAAGAATTTCACATGTTAACCTTGAAATAGTTTTTTATTTGACATACTACTACATGAAAGTTTTCTAGCACTTCCTCAATGTAAAATAACTTAAATTCGCATACAGAACACTAAATATGGGATGAATGATTACTTTAATTCCCTAACACTATGCAATAATAAATGGGATAGATTGTATTTCAAGCAAAAAATAACACCTTATATTGATTTTTTGATAAATGTTTGCATTACCATATCCAAATTTAGATGTAGTAAAAAAATCAATTACATTTGTTTACATAGGTAACAATACAATTTTGAGATCAATATAGATGTGATTTTTCCATTTTGATGCAGAAAAATCAGCTTTGGACATTGAATATGAAAATCCCTTACATAGATCTAGAACAAGGTCATGAAAAATGTGACTACATAACTTGCATCCTTTAGCCTCAAAAATACCATCCCAAGGTTGAAGGTCATTTTTATAGTTATGAAAACTTATCCGATACATATACAACAAGATTTCCCAATAATAGCATCTAAATCTAAGTCCATAAAGTTAGATAAAACTATGAGAATCACTACAAAATCATCCTAAAAATATGGAAGAACAATTACTACAAGAAAAAATTACTTACAATAACTACAACATAGCCATGGCATTTGAATTTATCAAATACAAGCCTTTCTAGGTTTAAGAAATTATTTTGATGTATTTTCTATTAGGTGCAAGACCAAATAAGACCGAAAATTAAACCCTAATCACTTACAACTACTTTTTGGTAAAAACTACTCATACCATGTGCTAAAAAAATGCTAAAATATTTTTCACTAAGGAAAAAATGACATCATCAATAGTTAGTATCTCTTCTAACATGTTAAATCCCTTTTGAATGCCCATGTAGCCTTTTAGGATATTTTAGTGAGCTATAAAGGAAATTAATGAGAAATATTTAGAATCATTAAAAATGCAAGTAAAGGAGGACCTAAAGAAAAGAACTTGTGGTTAGGCTATTGGAATTTAAATTTGGTCTATAAATCATGTCGAAATAAGATGTTCGAAGAGGGGAGTTTGAGGGAAAAAAAACTAATAAGGAAAAGGCTATTGGGATGTCAGTATTAGGCTATCAAAGTTGAATTTATGGTAGGTACTAATATACAAAATAGCTAAAAGAATAACTATAAATACCTCTAAGAATTTTTATATTATGGATGATGACATTAACATGATTTCATGACGATTTTAGCAAGGAAATCTATAAAACGAATGACACCAACAATGTAGAAAGATGACATTAGCATGATTTCATCAAGGATGGACTAGCCCACAACTCTATTTTAGGGTGATATCAACATGATGTCACCATCAAGGGCTCAAACTTGAATGGAAGGATATGCATGCAAGAAAAACTACATACATTCAAAATACATAGGCAATTATTTCATACAAGTAGAGGATTGAGAAAGAAAAGCATGGAAGGGGTGGTAATCAAGGATTGAAATCTTTGAAGGACCAACACTAAAATTATTTAAGGAAAATGAGTGGACCTAAACATTGTGAGGGAATAATGGAGATCACATGATGGTTGAGGGATGCCGATGACCTCAACACTAATAGAAATAGAAATATTTTTGATGCAAAGGACTAGGTTTTCAAGGTTGAAAAAGGAATTAGATGATGGGATGCCCAAGTTCAAAATCTTGGTAAACTGTACTTGACTTCAACAAACTATTGGGGTTGGAGGTGAGGTGTACAATAGGAGTGATACAAATAAAGGAAATCTAACACTCTGACAACATAAAAACTATATGGCATCAAAAAATTTAGGATTTAGAATGACTAGTATAACAATCACAAAAAGTTTCAAAATTTGATAGAATTAATAACTAGGAAAATTTTGAAGCATTTGGACTTGATTGTCAAGATTGGGTTGATGTATATGCTAGAAGGACGAGCCCTAGTAATGCGATAGACAAGGGCAATAAGATATGGTGAGAATGGAATGCAAGCAAAATAAACCTCCAACGGTCCAAAACTTTAATGACCTACGAAACCTATGGAAAATACCCCTACAATTTCATATTTTAGGGGAAAAAAAAGGATTTTTAATAGACATTGAATCATGAAGAGGATTTAGGGTACACCATAGGACTAACTTGAACAAAATTCTCGCATAGGAGGAAATTGATTGTATTTTCTTAGATCTATTACCAAAGGTGAGTCAAGACCAAGCCACCACAATGTAAAAGCAAATAGAGCGAGATTTGCAACAAATTATGGACACATTGCCGATCCCGATAACCTCCATGTAAATGGGAAATAGAGTGTTATAATGAAATAGTGATAATTTTATTTGTGTTATGATTCTACATCTTCAAATCCAACCATATATAAATTTAATTATAGATTAGATGTCGTAAGAAATTTTAGTGCTAATGCAAAAATTTGCCTCTCAACCGTCAACGGCAAAACTGCCGGTGTGGACGGTAAAGGCTTTCAGAGAGGACAAATTTCAGTCTACATTGTAGACTTGACTTTTTTTGAAAACATAATATGTTACAGAGAGTGGAGGCTTGGACTAAGTCAGCAGGACTTTATTTGGACCAGTCTGGATTGAATCGATGTGAACCCGCTAACTGGAAAATGTCCAATAACAAAAATATGAGCAGCAGTTGGTATACCAACACGGGTTTAGTTTACGTGGATTTAAATGACAAAGGCAAAAGATGGTGTGTTTAACGCGCGCGTGCTTTACTTCGTTGCCACTCCAGATACAAAGCCCCACCTTATCTCCATAAATTTTTTTTAAAAAAAAAAAACACGAAGAGTACATGTGAATCAAGAAAAGTCAAGAAAATGAAATATGCTAACAATAAATTCCTAATCCACTTATAATTGTGTTAAAATATTAGTATTGCATACCAAACTGCACAACAAAAGCGAAATGACCTCACATCCGATTTCATCCTTGTATCTATATATAGACAGAGAGAAACAGATTTTCACATCTCAGGTCAGAAACAATTTGGTTAATACTTATTGCACTTGTCTAAGTTGAGATCAGGCTCTCAAAGCGGAAGTAGTGTATGATTCTGGCAATGCAGACTTTTTATGGCCGCCTCCTGTTGCCACTTTTGGCATTGTTGTTCACTGTTCAATTTGTTTTAGCGAAACATACCGTGAATACACGGCACTACAAATTCAACGTGGGTTATATGTTTGTATGAAATGAATTGAATGGTTTATTGTATAGGAAAGCATTAATTTATTTTACTCAAGTTATTTTCTGTTCTAAATATCTACAGATCCAAATGAAGAATGTGACTCGTCTTTGTAATACGAAAGGTATCGTGAGTGTCAACGGGCAATATCCAGGGCCTCTAATAGTTGCTCGAGAAGGAGATCGCGTGGTTATCAAAGTAACAAATTTTGTTACAAACAACATCAGCATACATTGGTATCTCTTCTGCTCCTACACTCAGTTATTTACATAATAAATATAATATTATTTGCTGATGCTCCTCTCTCTCATGGTTTACTTTAGCGGGTGCACTTAATGAATTCCTATGAATTGCTCAGGCATGGAATTCGGCAGCTTAGATCTGGGTGGGCGGATGGTCCCGCTTATGTCACTCAGTGTCCAATTCAAACCGGGCAAAGTTACGTGTACAACTTTATGGCCTGGCTTAAACATCACACACTAAGCGCTGACCGCTTAGGTGGATGTCCCTTTTAACTCAACTCTGTCAGTCTGTTTAACCCAACCCTTTTTTCAGTTTCCGGTTCCGGCTGTAAAAAAAGTTTTCTGATGTGACGAGTGAGTTAGTTGGCTTTCGCTTCTGTACGGACCCATTCGCGCTGCATTTTTATGGAGAAATATCAATTTAGGTCTAGTTTATTAGTTGCCGTGTTCGCAAAAAAGTGTTTGTTAAGATGATGTTTTAAAATATTTAAAATTTATACTTAGGATTTATCTAAAATTGTAAGGTTGTGTTTGAATCTTTAATTTGTTATTTAATATATATTATTTTTATTTTATTTCTTTATATAAAAATTTATTAAAAATTGAAATTTTTATTTTAAGTTAAAAAATATGAATATTTAGTATAAAAAATCATGAAATCTTTTTTTTTAAATTATATTAAAATTAATTTAAATATTGAAACTTGATATTTTAATATAAATTAATGTTTAAACTTTGATAAAAATAAAATTTTATTCATATTTTTAAAATTTGATTATTGATAAATAAACAATTTGATAAACAATGCTCAATTTTAAAATAAAATTTTAAATCTTATGTATGAGATTTCTAATAAATCTTCCAATTTAAAAAAAAAGTAATTCATATGAAAGTATAATTTTTTGAAATAAAATATAATTTTTTTTTATAAAATAAATTATTGTTGATGTTGGAGAAATATTAATGTAGAGGATGTTTTAAAACATTTAAATATATAAACTTAGCATTTATTTAAAATGATAAAGGTTATATTTTAGTTTTAGTTTTTTATTTAATACATATTATTTTTATTTTATTTTTTTATAAAAATTTAAATATTTAATTATAATTTTTTAATGTGTACAAATATTTAAAATATTTAAATATTATTAAAATTTATTAAAAATAAAAAATATTTTAATGTAAAAATATATGAATATTTTAATATAAAAATATTAAATTTCTTAAAATGTTGTTTATATTAAATTAATTGAAATCTTTAAATTTTAATATTTATAAATTTTCATAAAAAATTATTTATAATTTATAATTTGATTAAATAATTTGATAAACAATGTTATTTTTTTAGAACAAAAATTTAAATCTTATGTACAAGATTTCATGTAAATCTTTAAATTTTAAACTTTTCTAATATTAAAGAATATAAAACTTTTAAATAAAATACAAGTTTAATTTTCATCAAATTTCGTCTTTTAATAATTGAATACATTAAAAAATTCTTAATATATTTTAAAATGGTTATTTTAAATATATTATGATTAAAAATTTATTATATACAAAAAAATTATATAATAAATAATTTATGTTCTTCAAATTGTATTCATTGTATTATGAATATATTTTTCTTGTTAATATATTAATTATATTAATATTCTTATGAAATTAATATTTAGTTTTGATAAAAAAAATTACTTTCTAATGATGTTAGTCATATACAAAAGACTTTTCTTTATGTTCTTTAGGTTGATTAAATCAAATGTACACACAACACTTTTCTTTTTACTTGCCATAATTCTAAGTGTTTGCATTGTCTTTATTTCCCTTGCACATCTTATCCTTACTTTTTGGTCTTTGCCACATTTGTTTCTATGTTTTTCTTGTTTCCTTCTTTTCTAATTGTTATGCATCCATGCTTGATTTTATCATGATATTTTTTATACTTTTATGCCTATATAGTCATGATCCCATCCCTCGTAATACTTATATTCTACTTTGATTACTTGATGCTAATACCTATGATGGTGTACCATGCTTAGATCTATATCACTATATTTTAGTTACGAGCCTTATCAATTTACCTCATTCATAGATTACAATTATGTGCTCATGCTTATTTTTTATAACTTATGTAGTCATATTGTGTCTCCAATTCCATGTCATTCTATTATATTGTGAGACATCGTTCTTCCTCCATATTTTGTGTTCACTATATTGTCCTATCATGATTCTAGAGACACCCTTTTATATTGGGGGCATCTAATTTTCTCCATTATGTTGTCTTTATCTTATAGAAAGCATGAACTATTTGTTATGTAATTTTTTATATCTAATATTTTTTTTACCTTCATATATTTAAAATATATCTTTTCAAATGCATTCACTTATTAATTCATAATTAAAAATATTTTTATCCAACATTTATTATTCTTTCATATTAAAAATTTAATAATTTATATTTTATTTTAAGAAGTTAATGATTTTTTTAATCAAATATCTTGATTTATTATTATTCAAATTAAAAATTTAGAAATTAAAAAATAATTTTATCAAAATTTACAATATTAATTTATATTAAACATATCAACATTTTAATATTCAAATTAAATTAATAGAAACAATTTTTTAGAAGATTATAATATTTCAATATTAAATATTTAAATATTTTTACATTGGAATAAAAATCAATTAACCTAAATAACATCAACAAAATCTTGTGTGTATTCCATTTGATTGATTTAAACAAGGTCGTGATTGTGAAGTTCTTGTCAAATGTTGTGAGGTTAGTTTTGTTCTTTGATTTGTATTAATTTAAGTAGTTGTGTTTGAGTAATAAGATATAGAGTATGTTTTATTATACAAAATGAAATTTGCTTGTTAGATATATTGCATGTGTTGTGATTTTCTAAGTATATGGTACATGATTTTTAGAATGCTAACACAATTTATCATATAGCCAAAAATTGAAAAAGTAGAATTTGTACTTGCCTGAATCCAGTGCAATAGTTTTTTCCTTCCAGTTGTGAAGTCATTGTTCTTATGTTTGAAAAATGCAAGATAAAATATTTCAACAAAAGGAGCATATGTAAGAAAATTTACATATGTTTTGTGCAATATCGCCTTGTTATGAAAGCAATAAATACAAAAGGATAAAGGATCTCTAGAAAAAATTGGTAAACTACTTCAACTTAAAATCCATGGTTTTAACTCATGAACAAAGCTTATTAAATTCATACCATCTATGTGATCCATTAATCCCACTAGTTGTTCATTAGAAAAAGAATAACAAAGCAAAGAGCACACAACAATGTAGGAGGGATGAAGATTTTGTTCTCAATGAAATTCATATATTGTTTCTTATTCATGAACCCCAACACCATCGTATCTTTGCATATTTGAGCTCAGTAGAAGCTATAAGTCCTCATTTCCTTACTAGAGGTTTCCAATCTTGGTGTTCATTATTTTGGATTTGTGCAATGTTATTTGTCTATGTTAATTGTCTAAGCACATAATTGTGGAATAATATGAGGTAAAACAACTTTTTCAAGCACCATATTGAACACTTTGCAAATAAAACTAATCTAATAGTCACAAGTCAGTGAATGAGCTCTCTTGAGTTAGTTTTATAGATCACCAGTCCCAAACCCTTTCTTGTCTTTTAAAGATTAGTGAGTTCACTTTTAGGGATTTTCTATATTCACATAAATGGGAGATAAGGATTGCATAGATTAGCTATCATTTAACTAACTAATTCCATCAAATTCCAAAATATAGCAAAATAGATATATGTGTAGAAACAACTCATGTCTTGCTAATTACTTTGGGAATATTTGAGACTAGATTTCATCCAAAGAACTGAAGAGAAGCACAAGACCCTATTTCAGGAAAGTAGACCATAAGCCTCTCCACCAAGCAATGGACACAACTAAGACTTGGCTTTTTAATTGATTTAATAACTATGAACTTATAACTTGAAAGTAACACCTATCAGATAAAAAATTATGAAATCAAAGCAGCACAAGTGATTCCAAATCAGTGATATTCTAACTAAGAAAGATTGAAATATGATAAATCTTCATAGCCCACTCCAATTAGGGATAGAGTGCACTATTGTAATCCTTGGATCTGCAACTATGTAAGAAGTATCTCTCACATCTCAAGACTCTCTTTTAACCATAAAATGTTAACCAAATTGAAAGAATTCTCAAATTTAGAAAGATCTTGGATAGCTGAATGATATTTATCTTTTCCAACACATTCATTTCAGATTCAACTAGTAAGAATTGGGCTTGGCAGTTAATTTCTATAGATGAAATTACCTTCTAATGCACGAAGAGGGGACATAAGAAGATTGCTTATTATGTTCAATTCCATTGACAAAATAATATCAACAATTGTGTATTATCCTTATCAATGAAATCTCATTAGCTGGAGGAAGAATGTTACACTGCATCTAGATAAAATATTGTGTGATGTAATGCAAATGCCTACTAAAATTTTTGGTGGTTTAGACATTATTTTAATATTTTTTTTCCTTTTCTTGCAATTGCCCCTAATTTGACAAGTTTTTTATTGGCCAAAATTTGGCCACACTAGACACAATGGTCCACTTTATTTTGTGCCAAAATATTAAAAAAGAGTAAGTCGTTTGCAATATATATCAGAGATGTGTCAACAAAAAGCTAAAATAGTTTGATTTCAAAATATTCAAATTGGATAAAATAAAAATTTGTGGAAAATTATAAATGAAAGTACATGGAAATCTTTTCACAAGGAAACAAAGCCTCCACTTCTTGAACACCACCAACTAGTTGACCTTCAAAGAATGCCTCAAATTTAAGATCTCTAGGCTATATATAGAATAAGGCTTGTAATGGAAGAAAGTCCCTTATTGCTTTTTTTTTATTTGTTTTTCTTTAGTGAGTACACAAATATTTTAAATCTACTTTATAATATTCAATACTTTCTTTGCATTTTATTTAAGTTATTTTTTAGCCAATAAAGATTTTTATTTAGATCATTATTTGCAACTATTTTTAAAAAGTTTTATAATAATTATTTTAAACTTTGCTATAATCATTGTACTTCCAATATCAAGGATTAAGTGGCTGATAAATTGCCACAACAAAAGCCAATAAAATTATAAAACAAAAATATTATGCTCACCTCCAAAGTCATCTTCATTGCCTCAATTAAATATCACACATTTTATCATTAGAAAAATTCTATAATTAATGATAATAAAATTATAAATTTTGATTGGCTCAAATATACAATATTAACCACTAATTACTTACTATAATAATAATCTAAAAATAAGTAGACCTATATTTATTTAATTATCTTTTGTAAGTGAGATGTTAAAAAATATTTGGTGAGTTTAATTTTACCTTTCACCAAATTTAGGAGTTTTATGAATGACATTATTGTTTCATAAAAGATAAATGATTTCTACAAAAATTTATATCCAATACTTTCTTGGCATTTTATTAGGTTATCTTTTAGTCAATAAAGATTTTTATTATTTATATCGTTATTTGTAATGTTTTTGAATTCCTTTTATAATGAATAAATAAAATTATCATTTTTGATTGGGTCAAATATACAATATTAACCACTAATTACTTAGTATAATAATAATCTAAAAATAAAAATATATAAATTTCTATATTAATTTAATTATCTTTTGCACTCTAAGTGAGATGTTAAAAAATATTTGATGAGTTTAATTTTACCTTTTACCAAATTTAGGAGTTTTATGAATGACATTTTTCTTTCATAAAAAGTAAATAATTTTTACAAAACTTTATATCCAATACTTTCTTTACATTTTACTTAGGTCATCTTTTAGTCAATAAATATTTTTATTATTCATATGGTTATTTGTAATTTTTTTTATAATAAATTTATTTTAACTTTACTATAATCATTGTACTTTTGACTATCATGCATTAAATGACAGTTTACAATATTAACCACTAATTACTTACTATAATAATAATCCAAAAATAAAAATATATACATATCTATATTTATTTAACTATCTTTTGCACTCTAAGCCATATGTTAAAAAAATATTTAATGAGTTTAATTTTACCTTTCACCAAATTTAGGAGTTTTATGAATGACATTTTTGTTTCATAAAAAGTAAATGATTTTTTACTAAACTTTATATCTAATACTTTCTTTGCATTTCACTTAGGTTATCTTTTAGTTAATAAAGGATTTATAGTTTTAGGAATAAATTTATTTTAACTTTACTATAATCATTATACTTCTCAATATCATGCATTAAATGGTAGTTTACAATATTAATCACTAACTACTTACTATAATAATTATCTAAGAGAAAATATATAAATGTTTATATTTATTTAATTATCTTTTACATTGTAGTGAGATGTTAAAAAAATATTTGATGAGTTTAATTTTAACTTTGACCAAATTTAGGAGTTTTATGAATGATATTTTTGTTTCATAAAAAGTAAATGTTTTTAACTTTATATCCAATACTTTCTTTGCATTTTACTTATTTATATCATTATTTGTAACTTCTTTTGAAATTTTTTTATAATAAATTTATTTTAACTTTACTATAATTATTGTACTTCCAAATATCATGCATTAAATGAGGATAAACTGCCTCAACAAAAGCTAATAAAATTGTAAAATAAAAAGATTACATTTACTTCAATTTTTTTTATAATAAATTTATTTTAACTTTACTATAATCATTGTACTTCAGAATATCATGCATTAAATGGCAGAGATTATGTTCACTTCCACAAAAGTTGTTCTCATTGCCTTAGTTTTTTTGGTCAATGATATTTGACAAAAATGATTTTGAAAATTATAAAAGTTAAATATCACACATTTTGCATTAGAAAAAAATAAATATAATGAATGAAAATAAAATTATCAATTTTGATTTGCTCAAATATACAATATTAGTCACTAGTTATAGTCTTGGCCTTGGCTATAATTCCATGGGAGGAACTAATAATGTTAAGAGAAGTGTTTTGTACATTTAATTTAATCAATCAAAATAGCATAAAGAAAAGTATTTAGTATATGACTAATATGATTAGAATATTAACATAATTAAAATATTAATTAGAAAAATGATATTCAAAATACAATGAATACAATTTGAAGAATATGCATTATTTGTTATGTGATTTTTTATGTATAATATAAATATTTTTAAATACACTAAAAATATTTTGAATGAATTAGTTATTAAAATACAAAATTTAATAAAATTAAATACATTCAACTATTAAAATAAAAAAAATTATTAAAAAAAATATTATATTTTATTTCAAAAAAGTATACTTACATATTATTATTATTTTTTAAAAAATTGAAAGATCTACTAGAAATCTTATACACAAGATTTAAAATTTTATTTTAAAATTGAACATTGCTTATTAAATTGTTTATTTATCAATAATCAAATTTAAAAAATATAAATAAACTTTTATTTTTATCAAAGTTTAAACATTAATTTATATTAAAATATCAAGTTTTACTATTTAAATTAATTTTAATATAATTTTTTAAAAAAAGATTTCAATATTTTTTTATACTAAATATTCATATTTTTTAAATTAAAATAAAAATTTCAATTTTTAATTAATTTTTTTATGTAAAAGGATTAAATATAAATAATATATATTAAATAACAAATTAAAGATTAAAATACAACCTTATGATTTTAAATAAATCTTAAATATTAATTTTAAATATTTTAAAACATCATCTTTCAAACACTTTTTTTGCGAACATGGCAACTAATAAAGCAGACCACATTGGTATTTCTCCGCCAATGGTAGTCCACTCTCTGAGACCTCCGTACAGAAGCGAAAGCCAACTAACTCACGCGTCACATCAGAAAACTTTTTTTACAGCCGGAACCGGAAACTGAAAAAAGGGTTGGGTTAAACAGACTGACAGAGTTGAGTTAAAAGGGACATCCACCTAAGCGGTCAGCGCTTAGTGTGTGATGTTTAAGCCAGGCCCAACTTTATTATCAAAAGGCAGAGAGGAACACTGTGGTGGCATGCCCACATCTCATGGTTGCGAGCAACCGTGCATGGTGCCATTATCATCTATCCCAAAAAGAATGCTTCTTACCCATTCCCTCAGCCATACCAGGAAGTGCCTATTGTTTTTGGTATGTCTTTCAGTACTCGCTGATAATGCGTTGCCGTTGTAAAGTCGTCTTAAATTTAAAATGAAAATGCTGTTGTTGCGTTGCGAATTGCAGGGGAGTGGTGGAATGCAGACACTGAGACTGTTATCAATCAAGCACTGCAAACCGGGGCGCAAGCTAATGTGTCAGATGCGTATACCATGAACGGACTCCCTGGACTTATGTATAACTGCTCTGCCAACGGTGAGTAAGGATTAATAAAAGGGATGAAACATACAGACTGGTCTTTATTTTTTCGTTTTCTTAAATGTAACAAAGGTCTCCTGTGTAATGCAGATACATTCAAGCTCAAAGTGATCCCTGGGAAAACTTACCTACTTCGTCTAGTTAATGCTGCGCTCAATGATGAATTGTTTTTCGGTATCGCCAACCATACTTTGACTGTGGTAGAAGCGGACGCGGTGTATGTTAAGCCTTTTCAAACCAATGTTATTCTTATCACACCTGGCCAGACTACCAACGTCCTCTTGACAGCTAAATCTCAGCCACCCAATGCCACATTCCTCATCTATGCAAGCCCTTTCGCTACGGGAACAGCAGCTTTTGATAACTCAACCAGTGCTGGAATTTTGGAGTATGTTTCCAATATGACAGCAGTTAATTCGTCCTCATCCTCTCTTCCTATGATGAAACCAGTGCTTCCAGCCGCCAATGATACCTCCTTTGCTGCCAATTTTAGCCAAAAGCTGAGAAGTTTGGGCAATCCGAAATTTCCAGCAGCAGCTGTTCCTCAGAAGGTGGATAGACAGTTCCTATTCACAGTGGGGTTGGGGCTGAATCCGTGTCCCCAAGGACAAACATGTCAAGGCCCCAACAACACCAAATTTACAGCCTCCATTAACAACATATCCTTCACTCTTCCCACCACCGCTCTTCTTCAAGCATACTACTTTGGCAACTCCAGTGGAGTTTACAATACCACTTTCCCTGACAATCCGCCATTTCCTTTCAACTACACGGGCACGCCTCCTAACAACACACAAACCATCAACGGCACCAGAGTCGAAGTGCTTCCCTTTAACACTAGTGTACAGCTAGTTCTGCAGGACACCAGCATTGTGACCTTCGAGAGCCATCCTCTGCATCTGCACGGCTTCAACTTCTTCGTAGTGGGTCAAGGTGTGGGAAACTACAATTCAAGCACTGACCCCTCGAACTTTAATCTGGTGGATCCTCCCGAGAGAAATACAATTGGAGTTCCGAGTGGAGGTTGGGCGGCTCTCAGATTCCTAGCTGATAATCCAGGTATTGCTATCATCACTTAATGCTAGCTTCAATCGCTCATTTAGTCTAATAATATTGTGCTTGTTTCACATAAATATTGTCCAACCGAATGTATATGATTGCAGGAGTATGGTTTATGCATTGTCATCTCGAGCTGCATACCAGTTGGGGATTGAAGATGGCGTGGATTGTTTTAAATGGAAATGGCAGATCTCAAACTCTTCTTCCTCCGCCCAAAGATCTTCCCTCCTGTTGATCGCTTAACCTATTCCTTCAAATTCACCATGCGCCGTGTGCTTATTTTTCTAATTTTCACTGCTACCAATTTTGTGCCGGTTCAACACAGCATCCGAAGAAGAAAGAGAATATGTATGTCTGTGTTCTCTAATATACGAGAAAGAAGAATGTGTGTCTGATTACTCTAACATGCTATATAAGAGGTATATCCTATAATAATGGTAAATTTTGTACTGTTTGGAAATAAAACAGTTTTTGGTCGACTTTTGTCCCTGCTTGAATTTATACTCTCTTCTTTATACGTGCCTATTGAGACTCAGTTACAGCCACGTTGTTCTAGAATATTTCTTAAGTGGGCACGACATAATTATGACGAAGGTACATAAACCGATTTTATAAAAGATAAAAAGAATATTAAAACTTTTGTTGCATTTATTTAAGATTTACTTTATATAAAATACAAATTTAAATGTATACTTCTTTCAGACATTCTATTTAAAATGATTCTTTCAAGATTTTTTTTTTTTTTATGGAGATGAAAAATTTGTTACAATATATGAGATTCATCGGTAACTCATAGAGCATGTCTGCCACTATTTAGTTAAACCTTTAATGGTTTACAAACAATTAACAAGCCAGGCCATATTTTCAGAATTCAGCCTCATCATATTTCATTTCATGTACTTCGCCACCTTCTTGTTGAAGAACTTTCTGCACACTTGATGTTGGTAGGAACCATCTGTGTATAATTGGATTATGAATAAGCTTGGCATAGTTGTGCTTTCTGTACATAGATGCAATGAAGACACTTGAAAGTTATTTTACACATTGATGGTCCATTTTTGGATCTTTTGTGTGTCAATCTACACCTCTAATTGTTTACATATCATTTTTTCCTACATCTCATGCCAATCATTTTATCCCAATGTATGGATAATGTTTTAGTAACATTATTAAAATAAATAAATGGCACCCTTTTCAAACACTTCAAATTCTTTTATAAAAATAGTAGAATGGTTCTCATTTTTTCAATATATTTTGTAGTGTCATTAAAACTTATATGTGAATCTTTATAATCTTCATGTAGCATTCCATTTTCCAAGGAAAGTGTGCATCTGATTTATTATCTCTTGTATGTCTAGTTGATGATAAACTCTATATGTGTGGGCGGTCATGATTGCAATCTTTAAAAATAGCATATATTTACATAGTGTCAAATACTATCATGAATGTATATTTTTTTAAATTTAAAATAAGATGTTGATGTAAACATATTTAAAATTTAGGCATAATGATTGAACATGATTTAGTAAAGCTATAAATCATTTAGTTTGTTAATTATTATAGTTAACCCCTGATTTAAGATATAAAATTTGTTCCACGTTACAAATTTAGTTAACAAAATACTCTATGGAATTAATGGGCTAACCTACTCTAATCCATTTTGATAATCCAGGTATTGCTATCATCACTTCATGCTAGTTTCAATCGCTCATTTAGTTTAATAATATTGTGCTTGTTTCACATAAATATTGTCCAACCAAATGTATATGATTGTAGGAGTATGGTTTATGCATTGTCATGTCAAGCTACATACCAGTTGGGGATAGAAGATGGTGGGGATTGTTCTAAATGGAAATGGAAGATCTCAATCTCTTCTTCCTCTGCCCAACGATCTTCCCTCATGTTGATCCCTTAACCTATTCCTTCAAATTCACCATGCGTCGTGTGCTTATTTTTCTAATTTTCACTGCTACCAATTTTGTGCCAATTCAACATAGCATATGAAGAAGAAAGAGAATATGTATGTCTATGTTCTCTAATATATGAGAAAGAAGAATGTGTCTGATTACTCTAACATGCTATATAAGAAGAATTTGTCTGATTACTCTAGATGATTCTTTTAGGATTTCTTTTTATCGAGATGAATACTTTGTTTTTGAAAGAGGAAAAGATGGGTTTTACAGGAACCCGAAACCACAAAGTTTACAAACGAAAGATAAGGACGCCAAAGACACCAAAAGTAGAAAGGCTATAAAAAAAACAAGACAAAGCCACAACCACCAAGAAGGCCAGCTAAGGCCACATTATCAAAAAACTAGAAAAAATGCCAGCAACAACTAAATTTAGGCCTTTAATATTTCCGCAGTCTCAGCCTCCAAATCGTTCATATCATGAACCCCCCTCTTTAAAATTTGAACCATTTGGGTAGTAGGAGGCACTTTCCTTTTAAGGTTGGCATGGGTCCTTTTCGATATACCTTGGTCGTCATTCTTGCTTTTATCTTTTTCCTCTTCCAGGTCGACAACTAGTGAACCCTATTGCAACTTTTCCAACTTTTCAGACATTGCATTGATGATGGCATTGTGCCTAGCCATTTTATGGTTTTTTTCCGCAACGGCTTTCATGTTATTCTTTATTTTGACAATTTTAGCTTCCAGAGTCTTATATTTTTCCTCAATGTCATATTCTCCCTTTTTAGTACTATTCTTCTTCTGTTTTCCTTCTTTGTTGCTAAGGGAAGCCAACTTCAGTTCCAGTTCCTCTGACTTGCTAGTCAAAACCCTATTTCTTTGATTAAGATCATTAATTTCTTGATAGTCCTATTTCAAAACCCTGAAAAATTTCACCAATGTCATTTCTTGCAGAGGAAAAAATGTCGCCAGACTGAACCCAGTCTAAAATGAGGTTAACATCATCCGGGTTGGGGGAGCTAGGAAATCTGGTACCATCAACTCTAAAAGAGGCAGGAAGGGAGGGCACAGAGTTTCTGCTAACATCAGGGTTATTAGCTTTGTCCTCCAGAGAGTCCGCAGAGTAGGAAACCAACTTATTGGTAGGGGAGCCCTTGAAAGCATGATTCTTTAAGGGGATTGGGCCATCAGGGTAGGTCTTAGAGTTAACATTAGTGAGCTGGGGTTTTCTAGGTTGGGTTTTCTTACCAGACAACTCAGAGGATGGGTGGGCTTCAACAATTCTCTCTTGGTTAGGCTGATTCTTTGAACCCAAATTGTCCGTGTCATAGTCCTCAGATGTTGTGGAGGCAATAGGTTTGGATAAAGCCGTCAGGCTTTGATAGTGTTCATATATTAGCCTAATAAGACTAGGATGAAGAATAGGGTATCTCCTAGAATTTTTGTTATGGTCCTCAAGGCTATTACTCAAAGAAAAAAACATATAATGAGGCAGAGAAATCTGTACCTTATGGCAGAAGTAGTTAAGAATGGGATAAATGTTGACCATAAACTCTAGCGAATCTCCCGTCCAGGGTAATACACTCCATTCTAATATGAAGCACATTTCTCCACAGTGCCTTGATGGTGTCAATTTCAAAATAGCTATTGGAAATTTTGACCAGTTTCATTTTCTCCTTTTCCTTTATGGGAATTTGATTACCACCTCGTCAGAAAACCTTCTGTCATGATAAAACTTCACACCCTTAGTGGACATTCCAGTCACCTCCCCTATAATTTTCTCATCCAGCTTCACCTTTCTCCCAAAGAGGATTATTTCACAATTTCTCCACTTCTTCTCAAAATAGTCTATGGCTATAGTATTTAGGCCCATGAAGGTTTTTCTAGAAATTGAACCAACCCACCTCTTACACCCTGCTTCCAGACTTTATCATTCCTCGTATGCACCTCGTAGCTATTTTGCTCAACTATTTTCCTATCCCCCCCCATTTTCATTTGCACCTTACTGCAGACTCTACCAGCACCGAGAACCTATTGCAAATTTACACAGCCATACCAATGAACCCACAAAGCGTGCCGCTTTTTCTTCCCAGTTAAGTAATATGACGTGGCCCCATAAAATCTCTTGATTTTGACGTACTTAGCCCTTTCCCTTTTAATCATTAAATGTATTTTCCTCTTTCCCATGCGTAACATCATAATCTAGTAGGGCCCTAGCATCAGCTCTCAAGTCCCTAAAATTCTACCACGTGTTCAATCCTTGCCTCCTTACCCCTTCATTCGCAAAGTAATTTGCCACGTTGCTAGATTCCCTATAGACGTGTGAGACTTTAACTTTATCGAACTTGTCTAAAATAGACTTTTCTTCATCAATCCAATTCTTTATCTGCCAAGAGGGGGGTTCCAACCTAAGAGACAGTCAATGATGTTTTTAGAATCCCTTTAAGCCATAAATTTTTAATATTCAAATTATGGGCTAACTTTAAAACTTGAAAAGCTCCTATAGCCTCCATCACATGGTTGGTTTGATGACCTAGGGAAATGGCCACAGCTACCATAAAATTACCATTTGAGTCCCTTAATACACCTCCACTTCTGACCATCCCCAGATTTCCCTTCGCAGCTCCATCAAAGTTGGCCTTAGACCAGCCATTTGGAGGAAAGGTCCAGCACACACCCTCCCTACTTTTGTTAGTTGGCTTGGATGCAAAAGAAGCATAATCTAGAAGAAGATATTGACTTTAGGAGTCAAGTGTTTTATCCACGCTTTAGACCAAAAGGGAGAGGGATCTTGAGAAAGGGAAAACAAAGAGACATCCAAAGAAACAGAGTAGTTACCTGAAGGGTTGTCCATCCAAACAAGAATATCATCCTATTGAAACTATCCCATATTGAATATCCTTAAGGAAGATTTTTTTGGTCTGCAAACCAAATCCCACCTTATAAGAGGCATTCTCTTTCTTTCCTCCACACCAGACCAAAGGAATATTTTTTGGATCTTTCCTATGGCCTCAACATATTTAGCAAAATTTTTGAAAAGGATTAAAGCATAAACTGGGAGGTTCTGAAGAGAAGCTTTAAGAAGTTGAATTTTTCCAGCTTGGCTCAAAAGAGCTCCTTTTCTTCTTGGCAGCTTCTTTCTAAACCTGTCAACCAGCGAACACCAAAAGGAATCCCGAGGTTTAAGACATAACGGAAGTCCAAGATAAGAAGAAGGTAAGGATTCCACTCTACAACCAAGGATTCTTACAATTTTGATATGTCTATGCTCAGGGGTATTGAAGGAAAAAAGGGAACTCTTCTATCTATTAACCATCCACCCAATCGCCTTCTCATACATGTCCATTTTTTTTTCAAAGTCTTAGCCTCATTCACCATAGATCTTCCCATCAGCATAGTGTCATCAACAAACTATTGGTGAGAACAAATCAAATTAGTAGACGAAGGAAAAAGACCAGCAAGAGACCTCTATTCAATCAATCTTTTTAGATTCTTTCCCAGGCTCTCGGCCATTATTGTGAACAAAATAGTTGAGATAGGATTACCCTATCTTAGGCCTCTTGAATTTTGAAATAATCTAGAAGGATATCCATTCACAATAATAGAGGCAGAGACCGTAGTAGCCAACTGATTCACCAACGAAACGACTCTGTTGCTAAAACTAAACAACCTAAGGATTTTAAATAAAAACTCCTAGTCAGCACGGTCATAAGCTTTTGGTATATCTAGCTTAAGAAGAAACCCTTCAGTTCTAGATTCCACAAGTGAATGGATACTCTCATGGACAGTGACTATAGAATCTAAGATTTTCCTTCTAGGTACAAAACCATTCTTCTAAGGGGACATCAACAAAGGATAGAAAGGATCCTTGAAGTCAAAACCTTTGATATGATTTTATAGAAAGAGTTGCAAAGACTAATGGGTCTGAATGCCTCAAGCTCCATAGCCCCAGGTTTCTTAGGAATAAGGACCACAAAAGTAGCATTTAGTTCCTTAAGGAGCCTTTTGGATCTAAAGAATTCCTTAACAGCATTCATGACAGCAGTTTCAACAATATCCCAAAACCATTGAAAAAACAACATGGGACATCCATTAGGGCCAGGGGCCTTATTTCCTTCAAAAGAAAAGACAACTTTCATGACTTCCTCCTTAGAGGGGATGGCCGCAAGCTTTTCATTATCTTCCCTCTCAACAACCTTAGGGATAGCCTCTAATAGAAAATATTGGTCATTTTGATTGATTTCCCCATTCGCCAAAAGAAGGTTGTTATAGAAGAGGACAACTTGCTTTTTGATGTCTTCCTCTTCCTCAAATCTAGTACCATTAACTTCTATGATAGAGATTCTATTGGCATCCCTATGTTTAGAAGTAGAAAAATGGAAGTACCTAGTATTTCTATCTCCAGCTGAGAGCTACAACACCCTCGATCTCTACCTCCAGAACTCCTCCTCTTTAGCTATTATGTCATCCAGTTTCACCATCAACTCATTTTCTTTAACCTTATTATTTTCAATGTATTCTTCCCTCTGAATCTTGTGAAACAATTAACAAGCCATGCCATATTTCTAGAATTCAGCCTCATCATTTTTCATTTCATGTACTTCACCACCTTCTTGTTGAAGAACTCTTTGCACACTCGATGTTGGTAGGAACTATTTTTCTGTGATTGGAATATGAATAAGCTTGACATGATTGTGCTTTCTCTACATAGATGCAATGAAGACACTTGAACTCTTTTATACATTGATGGTCCATTTTTGGATCTTTTTTGTGTCAATCTGCACCTCTAATTATTTCCATATCATCTTGTGCTACATGTCATACCAATAATTTTATGCTAATGTATGGATAATACTTTAGTAGAATTATTAAATAAAATAAATGGAACCCTTTTCAAACCCTTCAAATTCTTTTATAATAATAATAGAATGGTTTTCATGTTTTCAATATATTTTTTAGTGTCATAAAGACTTATATGTGAATCTTCATAATCTTTATGTAGTATTTTATTTTTTTATGGAAAGTGTGCATCTCATTTGTTATCTCTTGTATGTCTAGCTAAAGATAAACTCTATATGTGTGGGTGGTCATGATTACAATCTTTACAAATAGCATATCTTTATATTGCGTCAAGTAACATCAAGAATTAATAATTTTTAAAATTTAAAATAATATGTTGATGTAAACATATTTAAAAATTAGGCGTAATGATTGAACATGATTTAATATAGCTATAAATCATCTAGTTTGTTAATTATAATAGTTAACCACTCATTTAAGACATAAAATTTGTTCCACCTTATAAAATTATTTAACAAAATACTCTGTGGCATTAATGGGCTGACCTACTTTCATCCATTTTGGTATCTTGTACGTCTTATTGTAGTATTGATATTTATATGTCTTATGAATGGATACTATTATATTCTCCAAACTATATCTAGTCTAACAATTCTCCAAACTACCATTTATAAATAATTACAAATCTAATAAATAAATAGTTAAGAAGATGTGGAATCAAGGTTTTTAATTTATTTTTGTTGAAGGAAGAGAAAAGTTGTAGGACTCTCTAATTTTGGAAAAAGTAGGGCATCTCCAATAGATTCATAAATATTTAAAATTTTCATGTCACTTTAGATTCTATAGTAAAATTGTTTCCTAGGTATATATTTTAACATGTTTTAATATTAAATAAATTATTATACATATCCATTACGTTACTACCTTTGATTCACTATCTAAAATCCATTCACTATTTGATAATGTAGATAAAATAATGTAAATGGAAATATTTTTTTATGTTTTATCAACAATATACTTATTGGGATCAAAAAATAGATGAAAAAAGGAAGTGGTTATCCCCTATATATTAGTTCCAAAGGACAACTAGGTCTAAAATTCCATATAAATAAAGGAGCCAAAGAGATATCAATGAAAGAGCATAGCTAGTTAAAATGGTGTCTATATATTAATTAAGAAATAAAGTAGCATGAAATCGGTCTAGATCCTTGACAACAAACCTAATGCAAAACATAGTATTTAGTAATTCCATAAAGTGACATAAACTATCAACTAAACCAATGTTGAATGGGCCAACTTAGGACAAAAAAGCTGTCAACCAAATATCTAAAAGGAGAAATACAAATGGCATTGAGGTATGTTACAATAGCATCAAAAATCCTTTTAATACTACAATTAATTTCATTTTAGGTTTCAAGGGAAGCACCCTTACAAGGAGGGGAGTCCACCACATATTCAACAAAATAATCCCTGAGAAAAAATTCAAAGGATAGAATGCTCTCAATTGGGATGGAAAACTTAACACTTTTGTGATAGCTTCCAATACCTTTTATTAAAAACTTATTCCCCATTGCATCACATGTTAATAATCTAAGACATAGTCGAAATATACTTTTTTCCAAATGAATTGACATCTAAAATATTATAACTGAGGAGAAAACAATGAAAAAGATTTGAAATCAAAGAGGCATAGCTTAGTGTTTGGCCTATTTAAAACAATTTCCTTCTCTCATGCATGTGCTAGGAATAACACTAAATTCTCCATGCTAAATTGAAACTAACATATGGATCCCATCAAGATCCTTTTCCAAATCCTATATATGATGCACCAAATACCTAAGATCGTAGTCCTTAATTTCTCTCTTCATGAATGGCATAAAAATAATGTGCATATCCGCTCTAGATACTTTCATCTTCCTATATTGTCCCCCTTAGTTTTAGGATAAGAATTTATAGCCTTATCTACTGAAAAATGAGAACTTCCACACTAAGGCTGTAAAGTAGATGTCATTTTACACCTAGAGAAGTAACCACCTAGAAAATCAAATGCAAAAAATGAAAGTATAACAATCTTTAACTATAATACTACCATTGATAATTTATTATCTTAAAATAAGCCACCATTTCTAGGTAACAATCCCATCTTGTTAATAATTCATTATCCTTGAATACTATTGCACAAACCACCCCCTCGTAAGTGCCCAACTAATAAAACTCTTGATATCACCTTTTCTTCTAAAGACATGCTTCAAAAACATTCTGATGGTCGTCTTTACATAGCCGACAGAATCTATGATAAGCCCACCAATGGGATATTAATAGATCTCGCCTGTGGTTATAATGTAATCACAGAATAGTTTCTAGTATTACATGAGTTGTATCAAGATTACTATAATAAACCAACTACATGGATTAAAAAACATACTCGTTTTATGTGCCCTACAATTGGATCGATCATACGTCTCTTACAAATAGCAACCAAAACCTTGGAGGTAACATTTTCAATTATTCAACAATTGATCAATTTCATTTGCAGCTACACCACCCTTGGCTTCACTCAATGAAAGCGGTCCCTTCAGTTGTTCACAAATGTTTCAAGTTTCCACATGGTAATGAAATATTTACCATACACCATACTGGCTTTAATCCTTTATCATATAAAGGTAATTTTTCCATAGAATCCTTTTGGCCAGCACCTATGGAACCCATCACCCCCCATAAATATTTCTTTTTCATAGCTTATCAAAAGTTCAAAGCCAAATTAATAGCTGAGTTGTCTCTTCGTAACATGTCCCCGTCCACTTCCACTCCCCCTATTTTAGATGAAACCATGCTTCAACCTGAGTCTGACATTGAACAAACCAAACAACCTTGTGAACAACCAACCTTAGACACTTCCCCACCATCGTTTAAACAACCAAGGGAAAATGAAAATAATTCTATCATACCTCCTCGCATAAAACAAGTGTATAAAGCTGAAAAGAAAGTGGTTGACCCATCCTCTTCAATTTCTTCCATTCTTCCCCCTCTTAAAGAAAAGGAACCTATGATGAATCGACCCGTTCTTAGACCTCAAAAAATTCAAAATAAAATTAAATGCAGCCCAAGTGCTAGGGAGCATAGGTGTCGTCGTCGTCTCCTTGGTCGTCAATCTCAAATAGAAGAAAATAAAGAAAACCAATATCCACTTTTGACCAAAGAAATTCATGACCAACCCCTTTCCCTTGATCCACCAATAGGTAGCGCAATCCAACCCTCACAAAAAATGATATGATCCAACAACCACAAATTTTAATACATCTTTCCTTGGAAATAACTCTTCATCCTCTTGTCATAATCAATCTTGATGATGATAGTGAGGATATCGAAAAAATAGATGAAGTGCATAATGATTTAAATTCTTTATTTTCATCAACTATGAGTTTCGATGATAAATCTTCTCAACCATGTGATCTTCAAGCGAGTTTTCGTGAAGATGACAACTTTGTTATGCAACTTTTGCAACTTTGCACTCCAAGTGATCTTCAAGTCTGCAACCTAGATCTACAAACACAAGTATGCAAAAGGGAAAAACTTGTTGTTTGTTAGTGAATGGGGGTTTTCCTTTGTCAAAACCCTTGTTGGTAATTAAACATTGAAATGTAATAGAAATAATGAAGGAAATGGTGAATGAACAACATTAAATGCTACAACTCACCAAACCGTTATGAATTCTACAAACTTTCGTGTGATGCCTACAATGGGTATGGATCTTGAATGCTTGATGGATAATGCTTGAATCAAAACCCTACATCACAAATGTTAGCACAATAAGACAAATGATGCAAGAAATATTTTTGATATGATGCTTGAATCTATAAATGGCTCCAAATGCTTGATGAATTTGCTCTTCAATGCTCTTGTGAATTCAATTATTATATGATAAAAGATATCACAAAAGACTTGGATTGAAATGAATCAAGGAGGACTAAGATGCCCTAGGTGGTTTCTTAGTTCCAATTCCTAGAAACTTGGGGCATAGACACCAAAAAGGGGCCCAATCTAGAGATGCCAAAATCAGGTTCCCGAGAGCCTTGGAGGATGAAGATGCCCTAGGTGGAATTCTAGTCCCAACCTAAAAAATCAAGGACACACCGATGGACTCATTAAATTATCATTTATGCATTGGAGAATGTCAAGATTAACTCAAAAAATATATCGTTCATAGGGCTTGTGGACACAAAATAGGACCAATTAAGCAATAAAGAAGCATAAATAAAACAAGGTGGGCCCAAACAAGCGTGAAAGTGTAAGGGTATTCATTTTACTACACTACACTTTCTTCACATTTTCATGACCAGCCTCTGATAAAAACAATTAACTCCTATTTTTAGCTAATTACTTTTTGGATACTACCCAAGCTAACTTAGATGCTTAATTATAACCCCTAGGCTTACCTAAATACCTATTTAAGCTTATAATAATAATTATGTAACTTATTTAAGATTTAAGGTAGCCACAAACTAACTCCTACTAACCCAATAAATACTATGGGGTTAGGGGTATAGCATGTTCATGACCCCATTCCTCTACAAAATAATAATCACCATCACTACAACATTCTTTGTATGATAACATTATTGATATTTATTATCATCAACTACATTTTTCCTATGATTTCTATTACTACACTTTCACAACCATCATTAGAATTGAGGATTGCTAAAGCTATAGCACATTGCAAATATGAGTGAGGTATTTGACAAGCTAAAATCCAAGAAGTTTCCTTTATACTTTTTATATCAATCCTCTTTAAGGAATCTAGATTCTGTTTACATTTTGCCACTTTGGGCTATTGTGATACTAGTTTCCCATTATGTAAAGGGTGATTATAAGTCTAATTAGGAAACTTGGGTGACCACTTATTTTTTTAATGATTGTATCTTTCATTATTAAAAAAAATTATAATTTATAGCCACCTTGTAACTTATCTCTTTATGAGTATGCATCACTTTATCCAGCTTGTCCTTAATGGCTAGAGAAATTTTATTACTTTAATGTTTTTGACTTGATAAGATCCTAACCTCGATTTGTTTTCACTTTTGAAGATCTCTCTTATTTCTCTTAATATTTGAATTAATTCTATATTGGTGAATTCATCTATAATGAACCTAGGATCATTTGTGTCCCCTTATTTATCTCTAATTTTTTTATTGAAGTATATGCATCTCTCAATGCTAGAATTATGTAGAATTTTGTACCATTATCCAGTTGCATCATCAATGTCTGAATAAATAGATTCATAAAGACATCCTCAGGCTCAATTTTATAATCATCTATGCGGTTATTCAAATATCTAAGATGATCATCTCTAGAGAAAACCTTATTTACCTCATATTTGATGAATTTAGACCTTACCTCTATAGATATTATATTTGGATAATAGAGTATCCCAATGAAGTTTACTTTTTTGTACCTTTCTAAATTTAAAGGAGGTCTATAAAGAGCCTATATATTGTTTTGTATATCTCCTCCCCGGTTTCTTCTTCTACTGATAAGGTTTTCTTATATTCTATGAGCATGCTTTTCCATATTTATGATGGATTCTAATCCTTTTCTTAGTTCTCATATATCCCTCTCATATTCTAATCTAGCTAGAAATCAACTATTAAACTAACTAGATCATTAGTAAGGTCTACATTTTATTCCCTATGTTCTAATCCTACTGCAATCTACTATCATGGTTGCTCTTATGGTTTTTTATCTGTATTTTACTTATAAATGTCAAAACATAATATTTAGAATTATATGGGTCCTCTCTAAACAAAAATGGGTGCTTTCTTAACCTACAATTCTAATTGACACAAGTCTAGAAAATGCAACATTTTAATTTTTCATATTTTAGCTACAAGGGTCTCATTAAAATGACTCTGGTGGCCACACTAGAATGGATTATTATTTTCATGTACACTAGAATGGGTACTCTCTATAATCCTTAATTTACTTTTATGTAAAATATCCTACAACACCATTATCCTAGTAAAATGCATTGTGCAAGAATCCTCTAAGGTTATATTAGTCACAAGATTACAATAGGCTTAACAAACAGTCTTAACAATGGAATATGCATAATACTTGGTTAAATGAAACTAGAAATAAATAAACCGTTATTATTTATTTTATATTTTGATGAGTGAAACTGGTTGTCTTTCAAGGTTGACTAGTGTTGAATCTTGCAATAGAGTCAAACATAGATAATATCCTACCAACAAATCAAACCCTAAATCATATACGAGTTTACTACACTTGTCTCTACCTTGCAAAAAGTAAACCCTTCAATGAACCTTCTTCCCAATAGTAGACCTCTACTCAATTATCCTAAATTAGTTTAAGAATTTCACATGTTAACCTTGAAATAGTTTTTTATTTGACATACTACTACATGAAAGTTTTATAGCACTTCCTCAATGTAAAATAACTTAAATTCGCATACAGAACACTAAATATGGGATGAAGGATTACTTTAATTCCCTAACACTATGCAATAATAAAGGGGATAGATTGTATTTCAAGCAAAAAATAACACCTTATATTGATTTTTTGATAAATGTTTGCATTACCATATCCAAATTTAGATGTAGTAAAAAAATCAATAACATTTGTTTACATAGGTTACAATACAATTTTGAGATCGATATAGATGTGCTTTTTCCGTTTTGATGCAGAAAAATTCAACTTTGGACATTGAATATGAAAATCCCTTACATATATCTAGAACAAGGTCATGAAAAATGTGACTACATAACTTGCATCCTTTAGCCTCAAAAATACCATCCCAAGGTTGAAGGTCATTTTTATAGTTATGAAAACTTATCCGATACATATACAACAAGATTTCCCAATAATAGCATCTAAATCTATGTCCATAAAGTTAGATAAAGCTATGAGAATCACTACAAAATCATCCTAAGAATATGGAAGAACAATTACTACAAGAAAAAATTACTTACAATAACTACAACATAGCCATGACATTTGAATTTATCAAATACAAGCCTTTCTAGGTTTAAGAAATTATTTTGATGTATTTTCTATTAGGTGCAAGACCAAATAAGACCGAAAATTAAACCCTAATCACTTACAACCACTTTTTGGTAAAAACTACTCATACCGTGTGCTAAAAAAATGCTAAAATATTCTTCACTGATGAAAAAATGACATCATCAATAGTTAGTATCTGTTCTAACATGTTAAATCCCTTTTGAATGCCCATGTAGCCTTTTAGGATATTTTAGTGAGCTATAAAGGAAATTAGTGAGAAATATTTAGAATCATTAAAAATGCAAGTAAAGGAGGACCTAATGAAAAGAACTTGTGGTTAGGCTATTGGAATTTAAATTTGGTCTATAAATCATGTCGAAATAGGATGTTCGAAGAGGGGAGTTTGAGGGAAAAAAAACTAATAAGGAAAAGGCTATTGGGATGTTAGTATTAGGCTATCAAAGTTGAATTTATGGTAGGTACTAATATACAAAATGGCTAAAAGTATAACTATAAATACCTCTAAGAATTTTTATGGTATGGATGATGACATTAACATGATTTCATGACTATTTTAGCGAGGAAATCTATAAAATGAATGACACCAACAATGTAGAAAGATGACATTAGCATGATTTCATCAAGGATGGACTAGCCCACAACTCTATTTTAGGGTGATATCAACATGATGTCACCATCAAGGGCTCAAATTTGAATGGAAGGATATGCATGCAAGAAAAACTACATACATTCAAAATACATAGGCAATTATTTCATACTAGTAGAGGATTGAGAAAGAAAAGCATGGAGGGGGTGGTAATCAAGGATTGAAATCTTTGAAGTACCAACACTAAAATTATTTAAGGAAAATGAGTGGACCTAAACATTGTGAGGGAATAATGGAGATCACATGATGGTTGAGGGATGCCGATGACCTCAACACTAATAGAAATAGAAATATTTTTGATGCAAAAGACTAGGGTTTCAAGGTTGAAAAAGGAATTAGATGATGGGATGCCCAAGTTCAAAATCTTGGTAAAATGTACTTGACTTCAACAAACTATTGGGGTTGGAGGTGAGGTGTACAATAGGAGTGATACAAATAAAGGAAATCTAACACTCTGACAACATAAAAACTATATGGCATCAAAAAATTTAGGATTTAGAATGACTAGTATAACAATCACAAAAAGTTTCAAAATTTGATAGAATTAATAACTAGGAAAATTTTGAAGCATTTGGACTTGATTGTCAGGATCGGGTTGATGTATATGCTACAAGGACGAGCCCTAGTAATGCGATAGACAAGGGCAATAAGATATGGTGAGGATGGAATGCAAGCAAAATAAACCTCCAACGGTCCAAAACTTTAACGACCTACAAAACCTATGGAAAATACCTCTACAATTTCATATTTTAGGGGAAACAAAAAGGATTTTTAATAGACATTGAATCATGAAGAGCATTTAGGGTACACCATAGGACTAACTTGAACAAAATTCTGGCATAGGAGGAAATTGCTTGTATTTTCTTAGATCTATTACCAAAGGTGAGTCAACACCAAGCCACCACAATGTAAGAGCAAATAGAGCGAGATTTGCAACAAATTATGGACACATTGCCGATCCCGATAACCTCCATGTAAATGGGAAATATAGTGTAATAATGAAATAGTGATAATTTTATTTGGGTTATGATTCTACATCTTCAAATCCAACCATATATAAATTTATTTATAGATTAGATGTCTTAAGAAATTTTAGTGCTAATGCAAAAATTTGCCTCTCAACTGTCAACGGCAAAACTGCCGGTGTGGACGGTAAAGGCTTTCAGAGAGGACAAATTTCAGTCTACATTGTAGACTTGACTTTTTTTGAAAACATAATATGTTACAGAGAGTGGAGGCTTGGACTAAGTCAGCAGGACTTTATTTGGACCAGTCTGGATTGAATCGATGTGAACCCGCTAACTGGAAAATGTCCAATAACAAAAATATGAGCAGCAGTTGGTATACCAACACGGGTTTAGTTTACATGGATTTAAATGACAAAGGCAAAAGATGGTGTGTTTAACGCGCGCGGGCTTTACTTCGTTGCCACTCCAGATACAAAGCCCCACCTTATCTCCATAATAAAAAAGAAAAAAGAAAATACGAAGAGTACATGTGAATCAAGAAAAGTCAAGAAAATGAAATATGGTAACAATAAATTCCTAATCCACTTATAATTGTGTTAAAATATTAGTATTGCATACCAAACTGCACAACAAAAGCGAAATGACCTCACATCCGATTTCATCCTTGTATCTATATATACACAGAGAGAAACAGATTTTCACATCTCAGGTCAGAAACAATTTGGTTAATACTTATTGAACCTGTCTAAGTTGAGATCAGGCTCTCAAAGCGGAAGTAGTGTATGATTCTGGCAATGCAGACTTTTTATGGCCGCCTCCTGTTGCCACTTTTGGCATTGTTGTTAACTGTTCAATTTGTTTTAGCGAAACATACCGTGATTACACGGCACTACAAATTCAACGTGGGTTATATGTTTCTATGAAATGAATTGAATGGTTTATTGTATAGGAAAGCATTAATTTATTTAAACTCAAGTTATTTTCTGTTCTAAATATCTACAGATCCAAATGAAGAATGTGACTCGTCTTTGTAATACGAAAGGTATCGTGAGTGTCAACGGGCAATATCCGGGGCCTCTAATAGTTGCTCGAGAAGGAGATCGCGTGGTTATCAAAGTAACAAATTTTGTTACAAACAACATCAGCATACATTGGTATCTCTTCTGCTCCTACACTCAGTTATTTACATAATAAATATAATATTATTTGCTGATGCTCCTCTCTCTCATGGTTTACTTTTGCGGGTGCACTTAATGAATTCCTATGAATTGCTCAGGCATGGAATTCGGCAGTTTAGATCTGGGTGGGCGGATGGTCCCGCTTATGTCACTCAGTGTCCAATTCAAACCGGGCAAAGTTACGTGTACAACTTTATTATCAAAAGGCAGAGAGGAACACTGTGGTGGCATGCCCACATCTCATGGTTGCGAGCAACCGTGCATGGTGCCATTATCATCTATCCCAAAAAGAATGCTTCTTACCCATTCGCTCAGCCATACCAGGAAGTGCCTATTGTTTTTGGTATGTCTTTCAGTACTCGCTGATAATGCGTTGCCGTTGTACAGTCGTCTTAAATTTAAAATGAAAATGCTGTTGTTGCGTTGCGAATTGCAGGGGAGTGGTGGAATGCAGACACTGAGACTGTTATCAATCAAGCACTGCAAACCGGGGCGCAAGCTAATGTATCAGATGCGTTTACCATGAACGGACTCCCTGGACTTATGTATAACTGCTCTGCCAACGGTGAGTAAGGATTAATAAAAGGGATGAAACATACAGACTGGTCTTTGTGCGAACAGCAAGTAACGAGTCTGCCGTAGGCCGTTCAGCTCAAAGTGATCCCTGGGAAAACTTACCTGCGCTTCGTCTAGTTAATGCTGCTCAATGATGAATTGTTTTCGGTATCGCCAGCCATACTTTGACTGTGGTAGAAGCGGACGCGGTGTATGTTAAGCCTTTTAAAACCAATGTTATTCTTATCACACCTGGCCAGACTACCAACGTCCTCTTGACAGCTAAATCTCAGCCACCCAATGCCACATTCCTCATGTATGCAAGCGTTTTCGCTACGGGAACAGCAGCTTTTGATAACTCAACCAGTGCTGGAATTTTGGAGTATGTTTCCAATATGACAGCAGTTAATTCGTCCTCATCCTCTCTTCCTATGATGAAACGAGTGCTTCCAGCCGCTAATGATACCTCCTTTGCTGCCAATTTTAGCCAAAAGCTGAAAAGTTTGGGCAATCCGAAATTTCCAGCAGCAGCTGTTCCTCAGAAGGTGGATAGACAATTCCTATTCACAGTGGGGTTGGGGCTGAATCCGTGTCCCCAAGGACAAACATGTCAAGGCCCCAACAACACCAAATTTACAGCCTCCGTTAACAACATATCCTTCACTCTTCCGACCACCGCTCTTCTTCAAGCATACTACTTTGGCAAGTCCAGTGGAGTTTACAATACCACTTTCCCTGACAATCCGCCATTTCCTTTCAACTACACGGGCACGCCTCCTAACAACACACAAACCATCAACGACGCCAGAGTCGAAGTGCTTCCCTTTAACACTAGTGTACAGCTAGTTCTGCAGGACACCAGCATTGTGACCTTCGAGAGCCATCCTCTGCATCTGCACGGCTTCAACTTCTTCGTAGTGGGTCAAGGTGTGGGAAACTACAATTCAAGCACTGACCCCACGAACTTTAATCTGGTGGATCCTCCCGAGAGAAATACAATTGGAGTTCCGAGTGGAGGTTGGGCGGCTCTCAGATTCCTAGCTGATAATCCAGGTATTGCTATCATCACTTAATGCTAGCTTCAATCGCTCATTTAGTCTAATAATATTGTGCTTGTTTCACATAAATATTGTCCAACCGAATGTATATGATTGCAGGAGTATGGTTTATGCATTGTCATCTCGAGCTGCATACCAGTTGGGGATTGAAGATGGCGTGGATTGTTTTAAATGGAAATGGCAGATCTCAAACTCTTCTTCCTCCGCCCAAAGATCTTCCCTCCTGTTGATCGCTTAACCTATTCCTTCAAATTCACCATGCGCCGTGTGCTTATTTTTCCAATTTTCACTGCTACCAATTTTGTGCCGGTTCAACACAGCATCCGAAGAAGAAAGAGAATATGTATGTCTGTGTTCTCTAATATACGAGAAAGAAGAATGTGTGTCTGATTACTCTAACATGCTATATAAGAGGTATACCCTATAATAATGGTAAATTTTGTACTGTTTAGAAATAAAACAGTTTTTGGTCGACTTTTGTCCCTGCTTGAATTTATACTCTCTTCTTTATACGTGCCTATTGAGACTCAGTTATAGCCACGTTGTTCTAGAATATTTCTTAAGTGGGCAGGACATAATTATGACGAAGGTACATAAACAGATTTTATAAAAGATAAAAAGAATATTAAAACTTTTGTTGCATTTATTTAAGATTTACTTTATATAAAATACAAATTTAAATGTATACTTCTTTCAGACATTCTATTTAAAATGATTCTTTCAAGATTTTTTTTTTTTATGGAGATGAATAATTTGTTACAATATATGAGATTCATCGGTAACTCATAGAGCATGTCTGCCACTATTTAGTTAAGCCTTTAATGGTTTACAAACAATTAACAAGCCATGCCATATTTTCAGAATTCAGCCTCATCATATTTCATTTCATGTACTTCGCCACCTTCTTGTTGAAGAACTTTCTACACACTTGATGTTGGTAGGAACCATCTGTGTATAACTGGATTATGAATAAGCTTGGCATAGTTGTGCTTTCTCTACATAGATGCAATGAAGACACTTGAAAGTTGTTTTACACATTGATGGTCCATTTTTGGATCTTTTGTGTGTCAATCTACACCTCTAATTGTTTACATATCATTTTTTCCTACATCTCATGCCAATCATTTTATCCCAATGTATGGATAATGTTTTAGTAACATTATTAAAATAAATAAATGGCACCCTTTTCAAACACTTCAAATTCTTTTATAAAAATGGTAGAATGGTTCTCATTTTTTCAATATATTTTGGAGTGTCATAAAAACTTATATGTGAATCTTTATAATCTTCATGTAGCATTCCATTTTCCAAGGAAAGTGTGCATCTGATTTATTATCTCTTGTATGTCTAGTTGATGATAAACTCTATATGTGTGGGCGGTCATGATTGCAATCTTTACAAATAGCATCTATTTATATAGTGTCAAATACTATCATGAATGTATAATTTTTTAAATTTAAAATAAGATATTGATGTAAACATATTTAAAATTTAGGCATAATGATTGAACATGATTTAGTAAAGCTATAAATCATTTAGTTTGTTAATTATTATAGTTAAACCCTGATTTAAGATATAAAATTTGTTCCATTTTACAAATTTAGTTAACAACATACTCTATGGCATTAATGGGCTAACCTACCCTAATCCATTTTGATAATCCAGGTATTGCTATCATCACTAAATGCTAGCTTCAATCACTCATTTAGATTAATAATATTGTGCTTGTTTCACATAAATATTGTCCAACCGAATGTATATGATTGCAGGAGTATGGTTTATGCATTGTCATGTCGAGCTACATACCAGTTAGGGATTGAAGATGGTGGGGATTGTTCTAAATGGAAATGGAAGATCTCAATCTCTTCTTCCTCCGCCCAATGATCTTCCCTCATGTTGATCCCTTAACCTATTCCTTCAAATTCACCATGCGTCATGTGCTTATTTTTCTAATTTTCACTGCTACCGATTTTGTGCCAGTTCAACATAGCATCCGAAGAAGAAAGAGAATATGTATGTCTGTGTTCTATAATATACGAGAAAGAAGAATGTGTCTGATTATTCTAACATGCTATATAAGAAGAATTTGTCTGATTACTCTAGATGATTCTTTTAGGATTTCTTTTTATCGAGATGAATACTTTGTTTTTGAAAGAGGAAAAGATGGGTTTTACAGGAACCCGAAACCATAAAGTTTACAAACGAAAGGTAAGGACGCTAAAGACACCAAAAGTAGAAAGGCTGTAAAAAAAACAAGACAAAGCCACAACCACCAAAAAGGCCAGCTAAGGCCACATTATAGAAAAACTAGAAAAAACGCTAGCCAGCAACAACTAAATTTAGGCCTTTAATATTTCCGCAGTCTCAACCTCCAAATCGTTCATATCCTGTACCCCCCTGTTTAAAATCTGAACCATTTGGGTAGTAGGAGGCACTTTCCTTTTAAGGTTGGCATGGGTCCTTTTCGATATACCTTGGTCGTCGTTCTTGCTTTTATCTTTTTCCTCTTCTACGTCGACAACTAGTGAACCCTATTGCAACTTTTCCAACTTTTTAGACATTGCATTGATGATGGCATTGTGCCTAGCCATTTTATGGTTTTTTTCCACAATGGCTTTCATGTTATTCTTTATTTTGACAATTTTAGCTTCTAGAGTCTTATATTTTTCCTCAGTGTCATCTTCTCCCTTTTTAGTACTATTCTTCTTATGTTTTCCTTCTTCGTTGCTAAGGGAAGCCAACTTCAGTTCCAGTTCCTCTGACTTGCTAGTCAGAACCTTATTTCTTTGATTAAGATCATTAATTTCTTGATAGTCCCATTTCAAAACCCTAAAAATTTTCACCAATGTCATTTCTTGTAGAGGAAAAAATGTCGCCAGACTGAAGCCAATCTAAAATGAGGTTAACATCATCCGGGTTGGGGGAGCTAGGAAATTTGGTACCATCAACTCTAAAAGAGGCAGGAAGGGAGGGCGCAGAGTTTCTACTAATTTTAGGGTTCTTAGCTTTGTCCTCCAGAGAGTCCGCAGAGTAAGAAACCAACATATTAGTAGGGGAGCCCTTGAGAGCATGATTCTTTAAGGGGATTGGGCCATCAGGGTAGGTGTCAGAGTAAACTTTAGTGAGCTGGGGTTTTCTAGGTTGGGTTTTCTTACCAGACAACTCAGAGGATGGGTGGGCTTCAACAATTCTCTCTTGGTTAGGTTGATTCTTTCAACCCAAATTGTTCATGTCATAGTCCTCAGATGCCGTGGAGGCATCAGGTTTGGATAAAGCCATCAGGATTTAATAGTGTTCATATATTAGCCTAATAAGACTAGGATGAAGAATAGGGTATCTCCTGGGAGTTTTCTCATGGTCCTCAAGGCTATTACTCAAAGAAAAAAACATATAATTAGGTAGAGAAATCAGTACCTTATGGCAGAAGTGGTTAAGAATGGAAAAAATGATGACCATAAACTCTAGTGAATCTCCTGTCCAAGGTAATACACCCCATTCTAATATGAAGCACATTTCTCCACAGTGCCTTGATGGTGTCAATTTCAAAATAGCTATTGGAAATTTTGACCAGTTTCATTTTCTCCTTTTCCTTCTTAGGGAATTTGATTACCACCTCATCAAAAAACCTTCTGTCATGATAAAAATTCACACCCTTCGTGGACATTCTAGTCACCTACCCTATAATTTTCTCATCCAGCTTCACCTTTCTCCCAAATAGGATTATTTCACAATTTCTCCACTTCTTCTCAAAATAGTCTATGGCTATAGTATTAGGCCCATGAGGGATTTTCTAGAAATGGAACCAACCCACCTCTTACAACCTACTTCCAGACTTTATCATTCCTCGTATGCACCTCATAGCTATTTTACTCAACTCTTTTCCTATCCCCCCCCATTTTCATTTGCACCTAAGTGCAGACTCTACAAGCACCGAGAACCTGTTGTAAATTTACATAGTGATTCCAATGAACCCACAAAGCGTGCCACTTTTTCTTCCCAGTTAGGTAATATGACGCGACCCCATAAAATCTCTTGATTTCGACGTACTTATCCCTTTTCCTTTTAATCATTAAATGTATTTTCCTCTTTCCCATGCGTAACATCATAATCTAGTAGGGCCCTAACATCAGCTCTTAAGTCCCTAAAATTTTACCACGTGTTCAATCCTTGCCTCCTTACCCCTTCATTCGCAAAGTAATCTGCCATGTTGTTAGATTCCCTATAGACGTGTGAGACTTTAACTTTATCGAACTTGTCCAAAATGGACTTTTCTTCATCAATCTGATTCTTTCTCGACCAAGAG